>JARYHS010014686.1:0-13952 GCA_031002005.1 Vandiemenella viatica
GTATTACAGCCTAATTTCTGCTTGAAAATAATGGTACAGGCTGTAATACAATGGAGTTACTGCTTTAAAATAATATGTCTTAGGATTGGCTGCAGCATTCTTATGACGTCATTAGTGAGTAATGTTGTAACGGAATCGCGATTTCCAATAGATCTCTGAATGCCTGTTTAAAGAATATCACACCGGTTTTAAAAATAAACACACATGCAACATCAGAAGCTCTCTCGAAACAACATTCTGACTTACTGTAAAGAACGCGTTAATCGACGAAGTAGGGTATGACATGTTTAATAGTATGGTAAACATCGTTACAACTTAACTTGGACAAGTTGATTAGTAAAATGTTCTCATTCATGTTAGTTCTGCATCAGTAACACAATGAAGCGTGCATGTTGTTTTCACTAATGACTAGTGTTGCAACTGAAAAAAAAATGTTTGTTTTCAGATTTGTGAAAAAAAACCTAGCACCCTAGGTTTTTTTTTCTAAATTTTTTTTTTTTTTTTTTTCAGAAAACAATATATTTGATAAATTATAGTTTTATTTACGGAAGATACATTTTACATGTGTGTTTTAAATCATATAATGTCTTACATAATGATTCATAAATGTATCTATATAGGAAACATTATTTTTTATCCATCCTCTTGGTCAGTACCACATTCACTAGTATCAGCACTACCAACACTAGTGCTGTCGGAGTCGGAATTTTCTGTCTCTTGTTCTGTCTCCTCTAGATCCTTCAGAAGTAGTTACATTTTATTTTACTGGTTGTATTGTACACAAAAGATTGTGAGATTTTAATTTTAAACTGTGAGCAAAGAACGCACTGAGCATAAAGACTGCGCCGATAGTTCCATATTACGGTCTTTTAAGTTTGAATTTAAATCTATTATCATACAAAATAGGAGCTTCATTCGTTTCCAATCATTGGTTTATGCCAATGGTTGCAAGGAAATGATTCATAATAACTGACAATTTAATGACTCAGAATCACTATATGCTGCGAGTGTAATAAGTATCCGAATATAAGGAAAGCACAATAAGTAATAAAAAAGAGGAAAAAAACCGTAGATAAATTTAAAATACCTATTTTTTTTTTTGAAAAGATCCGTAGGTCTACAGATAAATTTGTAGGGCTGGCAGCACTAGTTCAAATAGTGAGTATCAATCCAAACAACGGGGATTCCTTCTCATGCAACCTAGCTTATTCGGGAAATCCCGTTCGTAAAAGAATACTTCAGTCAATGTTGCCAATATTTTTGTATTTTTTTTCTACTGAACCAGAAAAATATAGTAGATTTAAAAATTATGGTAAGTATAAACTCTAAAACAGTCGTATTAAACGATAAATGCCTTAAACATATGAAATTTAGTAGTTATGAAAAGAAAAACATGTCCCAGAAAAAAACATGTTTTTTTTCACAGTTTTTTTTCAAGTCAGAAAAAAAATTTTTTTTTTTTTTTTTTTTTTTTACAACACTACTAATGACGAAAGCTCATACTGTATGCCTCTATAAGAATATACAGCTGACACACCTACCTCTTCCTCAATGATCACAGGATTTATCTGCCCACTATCGTCGCTTCCTTCTGTTTTCTTGGCAGAGTAATCCACTACGCTTCTACAGCACACACGCGATGCATACATTACCCATCTGCATGGAATACAGTTTTTTTTTCCCCTGGCGAGGAACAACGAAATAAGATATTACTTAATTTTATATAATAATAATTAATTTTTTTACTTAGTTCTGGTATCGGAATCTAGAATTAAGTCCTGTATATTTCCATATCCAGATATCAAAAATTATACGCATAACTGCAAATATCAGTAAAAAAATCTGTAGTTGAAGCAGTAGATGGGGATTCTATCATTACCGTGGCGCCAAAATCTGATGATGAATTCTTGTAGAACTCGACAAGACAAATTGAAAGTAAGGAATAAAGTTTTTTGATATCTCGCTTAGTTCTCGAGATATCATATCTCAAAGTTGACATAATTAGGTTGAAATACAGCCTGTCCCAGAAGAAAAATTTCGCTATAGCCAAATTTGATGATGACTTCGTACGTAACTCGACGAGATAAATGGAAAATAAAGAATAAAGTTTTTTGATATCTCGCTTAGTTTTCGAGATATTGTAACTCAAAAGTGAGGAGGTTAGGGTTAGATCCGGCCTGGACCAGAAATTTTTTTCTACCAAAATCACCATATCTACACGGTGGAAATGCACTATAGGTGTTTTATTTTCTTCCTAGTGATTGTTGATAGGTTGAAATACGGCCTGGACCAGAAGAAAAATTTCACTATAGCCAAATTTGATGATGAATTCTTACTTAACTCGATGAGACAAATGAAAATAAAGAATAAAGATGTTTTGGTATCTCACTTAGTTCTCGAGATATTCTATCTCAAAAGTGATGAGGTTAGGGTGAGATCCGGGCTGGACCAAAAAATTTTTTTTCACCAAAACTACCATATCTACATGGTGGAAATGCATTATAGGTGTTTGATTTTCTTCCTAGTGATTTATGTTAGGTTGAAATACGGCCTAGACCAGAAGAAAAAACACCAAAAGCAACTATACCTATAGCTGATTTTTAACATGCTATATCTCGAAAACCAAGGGAGATATCAAAAACTTTTATTCTCTATTTTCGATTTATTTTGTCGAGTTCTTCAAGAATTCATCATCAGATTTTGGCGCCACGGTAATGATAGAACTGCCCAGTAGATTTATATTCACAATAAACCAACAAAAATTACATTACATGTTCTTGACACTTCTATCCGTTGTAAAAAGTAACAACAAAATTTCCATATCTCGGGTGTCAATTTTATGTCGCTATTCGTGTTGTAATTAGCGGAGATTGTGGTTAGGTTGAAATTCACCCTAGACCAGAATAAAAATTGAGTTTTTTTGTCACAGTAAAAGACACGACGAATTTAATAATCAGTCAGTATTTAAGCAGCTTTCATAAGCACTATGTCACATTGTGACGTCGTGTATCACGATGTAAACTACTTACTCAAAATCAATTATACATCGCCATACAGTGAAAGTAAAATTGCAAGTGTGTTAAGTCCAGTTATATTCTATGATGATGAAATTAAGCGGTGATACTAGATTACTGATATAGTTATATAGAATTAAGTCGAAAGGTTTTGTATCATATAGATCGAGATACTTCCACAGTGCAGTAAACACTTTCCGCCAATACCATTTTCGGTACAGGGACTATATTAACTCAGACATGCAATTATACAGCACTGTATTGCGATAGACCTACTAATATAATGCGTTAGGATTTTTACTTTTATTTCTAATATGCGCATATGTCGTGTATAGGTGTAAAAATAAGAAAACCAGTATGCTAGCTTTCGGAACTTACTTTTAACGGCGTTACTTTAGGAACAAATAAAAGTATGGCAAATCAGAATAGAACAAAATAAACACAAGATGCCGCGTGAAAAAATTTTCAGTGACTTTTATCAGTACTTAAGAAATATTCATTCAATTTCAAACTTTAAAACGAGACCAAAGATAATATAAAAAAGTGACAATGAATAAATAATGCAAATAGATTCTTCCAGATAAAAAAGATTAGAAGAGTAATTTGTCAGGATTGACTGTTTCACACTCAAGTTGGTTTCAGATCAGTGTATGCAGATAAATTACGCAAATTATTCTGTACTATGCTTGAGCACATACGAATATGTATAGTTTATTTTTTAATTTGCCAGACATTCTCCAATGCTGAATACAAATTTTACGCTCGCATTGCTGTTATTTTACTCAATTCATTACAGCATGTCATTGCCTGGCGATGGGTTGGCATAAAACGTGTCGCTACTCTCTGACGTGTGAAAAGGTGCAATATAATGCAGACCCTTCGTTCTAAAAAATTTCAGTTGGAAGTGTCCAATACTTCCGGAATGTTAAAAGACAGTGGTGTATACATGCACACATTGTACAAAGGTCGATAAAAGAAATCCAAGACGATATTATTGCTTGAAAGTAGCCACGGGAGAGGATTAAAGGCCCGGTCAAACAGAACGCGGGCAGCCCGCGCGGGCAGTCCGCGCGGACTCTGTGGTACATAGTATTGCATCAGCCTAGTCAAACAGAGCGGCGGAAGCCCAGACCGCGGCGGGCAGGTTGTGAATTCCACAAAGTCCGCGGCGGGCAATGGTGGGCGAGTTAGAAAGTCTCATTCAATGCGTTGGAGAATTAATGTTCATTTTTATAAGAATCTCGGCATTCCCGAGTACAAAAACATGCCAAGAAAGCAAAAACGTGGAATGAAATATCTGTAAAGCTCAACCAGACAAGAAAGTATACATTTATTTATTTTATATAACATCTTTTATTTTCCATAACCCAATAATATATTAGTATAATTATCATAAAATTAAAACGAATTTTCGTTGTTGAAGTAATTTAGAAAACTGTTTCGTACCGCATAGGCAGCATGAGTTGATCTTTCTCTCAATCGACTTGCGGTTGAGAAAGCATTGGCATGTTGATTTGTTACTGTTGTGTCACCTTGTAGTTCAATTTCAGTGACCTGTTTTGTGTAACTTCTTAAGAAATTGTGAAGGCAACATGTAGCTTTGACAGCTTGGTCTGCGCTATCTACATCCAACTCTATAGGCCAAAAAAATTATACGCTACGTCTGTGCTAAACTTCCAAAGGTATTTTCTACTACACGTCGTACCCTATAAAGATGATTTTTCCCCACTTCATCATTTACAACTGTAGTTTTTGCAAAAGGGCACATTAAATAAGTTTGTAGTTTGAATCTTCCATCGCCTAAAAATACGTGAGGAATGGGCGAATCTGTATCAGGTAATGGTTTAGGCGGAAGGATAGTTTCGTGAAGTATAAACTGACTTTATCGCCTGACCTATTTAAAGCTAGCAGAAGAAGCAATTCTTATTCGTTAGATGAACTGCTGGACACGTTAATAAGGAGAGGGCAGACACAAACAAACACAATTTAACTACCCCTTTCTTCGTCCACGATTGCTTCAACACTGGTCCGCCCTTCAGCTGCCCGCGCTCTGTTCGTCCACTGGACTGCCGTCAGACCGCCGCGTTCTGGCCGCGCTTTTTTTCGGGCCTTAAGTGTAATGTCCAGTCTACTCCCTAATGTTGAGGTTTGTAGTATCTTCTTCTTCTTCTCCTGGTCCCTATCAGTTCCCGATGTCGGCAGCCATCTTGGCTGTCTTGTCTCTGCTAGTAGACCCTCGGATTAGCTACGTAGCTGTCTTGTAGGTCAAAGTTCTCAGATTTTTTAGCCAGGAAATCTCCTACTAGCAATTCTCTTTTCTTCTCCAGTAAGTACTTTAGAGACGGTGTAGCGTGTCTGGGCTACGTTGTGGATACAATTTCAAATCTGGGAACAGCGGTATCGTTTATTTATAGAGAGGATCCTGCGAATAATCTGTCCAGAAAAAGCATAACTGGGTTAAAAAAAAGTCCGCTTTGACAAAAATCCTCTAACACCACTGTTGGTTTTGTTGACCTGTTCCAGGGTTACTATCGACGCTGGATAAGGGGTCATGTATCAACCACAGGCAGATCTGAAGCCTGCGTTGTGTTGCGTCAGATGCACTGGTCGAATAGATGTTTCTCGCATTGCGCGAGGTGATCATAAATCCCATGGAATTCAAATAAATGTTAGGGGCAAGCAGAATCTAACACAACTGATTACCGGTAAAATTAGGAGAGAATGGTAATAATAGTACATTTTTGTTTTTTGGATGGCAAAATAGAGTACACTGTATAGAAAAAGAGCACATTTAGTTTTTATGTTTGAACACTTTTTTCATTGCTTCTTGACACAATCTACTAATTCTTGTTTTTTTCTGAAACACTTCTATAGCATCTATACAGGCTCTATTTAAATTAAAATATATGATGCATACATACTTAATTAAGTTGAACGAAGAATGAAAATCTTGTAGAATTTGTGTCAAAATAAATTTTTAATACTACAAGATCGAATAGGAATAAAAATTTAAAAAAATACAAATAGAAAGAAAAAAAAGAACAATTCGCGGGCTGTGGGATCGAACTTCGGACCCACCGTATCTGTTCACACCGCCTTCACGGCTAAACCGACGTCATAATAAAATAGTATTCAGTACAGGTATACAATATTCACACACAATTTTTATACTTTTTAACCCCCGATTTCTCCTAAACAGAGGCCCGCCGGGCAGAACTGCCTTAGGGCGAGAAACCAGAGGTGATGCACTTTTTTTACCAGACTTGTTCGTTCTACGATTGCGATTTCCACACTGAAAACCTTCCCTTGTCAGTCTTTTCAAAAGTCAAGAGTAGATACTAATGCTGAGAATAAAGAATGTCACTCCAATACAGCTCCATATCATCAGAACACTTGGGGTATTTAAAACAAAATTGGTGAGTTAATAATATCCATAAAAGAAAACAAAAAAATCATCGAATCTAAATATCTAATGTCCGACAGAAAACGATCTAACAAATTCTGAAATATGTCTTTTCCCCTTTAATGGATAAAGGTTAGCTTAATATTATTGTAGGTCGGGTATTGGGAACGAAAGCGGGCATCCAAGAAGAACTAGCCCAGAGAATGCTTGAATGATTAAAAATAAATTATAGGTCGGAGAGGAGAATGGGTGGTGCAGCAATATGTATAAAAGAAAATATTAAAACAAAATCCTTATTTCTGAGTAAATACCATGTAGAACAAATCTATAAATGCTGCAGAATACATAACTATATAACAACAATTTTTCAGTGCTGACCGTTAATAGAGCTCCCACTGGAGACTTCATTATATTTTGTAATAAACTTGAAACAGTTCTCATACATTTATCACACACGGAAAGGGAAATTATCCTCTGTGGTTATTCCAACATTACCGTACAGATTAACTTCTAGAAATTCATAGATCGATCAATTTTTGTCAACCTGTAAATTTTCCAACTAGAGTAAAGAAAGATAGTAGCGCAGTTCTTGATAACACTGTTATAGAAAAAAAAAAACATAAATTAGAGGTTTACGGAACAATTACAGTTTTTAAACCACAATGCAATAATTACTTTGTATCTACTGGGAAAGGGAAATAACCGAGAGAAATTATTTCACAAAGTTAAATGATAAATAACAATTCAATAAAAACATAAAATAATAAACTTTTGAATGAAGATGAGACCACTGTGATTAAAATATTGAAGTGTTTCACGGCATTGTGTATAAATAAAAGGCTCTCAGGCTTACAATCACGTAAAAATTTCACTTTCATTGGACGTTTCTAGGGAATCAATCTTTGCATTAATTTTCAACGAACTGCAAATGCACTGTCGTAGGAACCGTTTGTTTTGGTTGTGCCAGAAGCCGAACCGAGGCGATGACATTTTCTACTCTTCTGCTTCTTACTGCTTCAGTATTTTGATCATCGAGTTCCAGGCCACACTAAGCTGGTATATATTAACTCTATTTACTAAACAAATCAGCTGTTCTGATTTGAACAGCTTCCAAAATTATGCTGTCCCAAAAACCTCTGTTACTGGCAAAAATTCTTGTTTCTTCGAATGTTAATGCATGTATTTGTTATATGCTTGTTGGCTGTTCTGTACAAAGTTTTCTCAAAGATCTTGTTGAACCCCCTTGTGCCAGCCTTGATACTGCCCAACTCATTAAGCAAGCAGGATTCCTCAGTAGCTTTAGCACAATCGACCACATTCTTGCCCTGCGAGAACTAATTAACCATGTCACATGATAATTGATAAGTGTTAATACTGCAATTATAGACTCCTTAAGTGCGCATGATTATTTCGATCCCTTGTGGCAGCCATTTGCCACTGGGTGCAGGATTTCTGTGGAGTATCTATGAGATTTAAATATTTCTTAAACCAATAACTTTATTGTATTGAATTTTAGGTTAAATTTATTATACTCTGAGAGTATGATATCTGATATATCAAGGTCCAGGATTTTATATAACTCACTCATCTGAATGTACAGGCCCCACATTCAATATCAGCTTCAGTATCAAAGAGTTGGTGTGACACTGTCATTGCAACTGTTAATTTAAACAGCCATATCATTATCACAACCAAAAACAATCGTATTTTCGTCTTCCGAAGTTTCATCCGCCTATATTTCTTCTATTGTAACGAAAATATTGTTAATACATAAATCAAAATTCATACAGGCATAGCAGCATAATCAAGCAAATGTTCGAAATTGAGTTACTACGGAAATGGGCCGCAGATATCGATTAAGTCTACAGTAATCGATAGCAAAAGTATCAAGAAAAGATATAGTACTTATTTCTTATTATTTATCCGTTAGTGAAAACATGAAGTGAAAATGTCGAGCGACTTATTTGATAGTAAATGTGTTTCCTAATTTTACAAAGATAATAATTTGCGAAAAATCAAAACTTTACTCAAAGTTTAATAAAAAAAATTATTCCAAAATTGTAAATGTAATTACACTGGAAAACAAGAAACTTATCAGAACATCATGGTTCACCCTTCACTGACTGGCACGAGGCAAGTAACATTGAATTCACTGTCATAATGTAAGCATCTGACATTTTTTTGACTCTTAACGTCACTCACATCTCATCTGTCATCAGGTAAATTGGCCGAGTCACGAGCCCCTAGATCCTCGGTATGGTAGCATTTCCAGTAGGTGGATAAAAAAAGGAAAATAATAATAATAAAAAATCCAACAGTCATCATCGAAAGACAGCATTATCGGTATCGATCGCGGTCCCCTTCAGCCCCAAGCTCAACGTCACAAAAACAATCAGGTTTTTCGGCTGTATAAAGGTATGGCTCTGATTCTGGCACCTCTGTAAAGTCTGTAACAACACAGCCTCTTCACTGGCTGATGACGATGCCTCGCTTTTCACCTTGCTTTGTCTTCACAGTGTTCGCTCTCGCAAAAAAACTTTGCCCAGCCAACAATGAGACAGTTTGTAGATACAGAGAAACATACCCCTTTCAAAATTAGCCAGGACATTGATATTTGATTATTAAAATTAATATGCATTGAACACCAACACTTTAGCATTGTAAAAAAGAAGAGCTTAGAAAATTTGAGAAAATGTTGAATCCCAATTATTAATTACCCAGCAGAAAAACTATTTCGTTCAGTCTCTTACTATCAGTTTGCAGCGAAATGGTGGAGAAACTTAAATTAATTGTATAAAATACACCTGCCGTTTGCGTTACCTGTGATGGCTGGGCAAACTTAAATACCGTGAGTTTTTATGCCATCACAGCACATTTCTTTGTTGACAATGCAAATCTGAATTATATCGTTTTAGATTGTATCGAATAAGAATACAGCTGACAGTATAGCTAATTGGGAAAATGGGGTATTTTTTCAAATGAAATATATTTAAAGAGTGTGCTGTGGTATTTGACAATGCAGCAAATATAAAAGCGACAGTTACTTCTTTAAATAAATAAAATAAATAATAAATAAACCT
This sequence comes from Vandiemenella viatica, assembly GCA_031002005.1. Classification (NCBI taxonomy): domain Eukaryota; kingdom Metazoa; phylum Arthropoda; class Insecta; order Orthoptera; family Morabidae; genus Vandiemenella; species Vandiemenella viatica. The sequence continues at coordinate 9,498 of JARYHS010014686.1, forward strand.
GAGGCACATAACTTGGCTTGCTCATGGCTTTAATTTGACCGTTCTATCTACAATTAAGAGTTCTATTGAGAGCATTGTTGATAAAATAAAGCTAATAGTACATTTTTTTTTAAGCGAAGCAGCCATGCAACTGCAAAGCTGGATGAGATGCAAAAGAACTATGGGTATTGTTACCTTAAAATTGAAGTAGGACGTTTCCACTAAGTGGTACTCCACCCGTAGTATGTTAGATAGATTCTTAAATCTTAAGGAATCTATAATTGCAGTATTAACACTTGTCAATTCTCATGTGACATTTACAGAGTCCGAATGGAAAATTATTACGCAGGCCGGAAATATGTTAGAAGTATTTTTTGAAGTGACAGCGGAGGTCTCTCCTTCAGAAACACGTCCCTCCTAAAGATAGACGTTTTGGGTCGTGGCATGAGAAACAGAGTAAAATTAGATATAGAAAATAAACAGCTCTGGAGGGAGGGATTATGTAATTGGGGAAGAAATTTTTGGAGGAGTTGACAAAACGATTCGGTGGACAGAATCAATAGAACTGGTCGGCCAGTCCGTTTTCTTAGACCAAAGTTTCAAGCAAAAGAGATAAGGCGATGCCAATCGTTTCCAGGAATCTTATAATACTATTATTGCAAAGTTAAGGGGACTAATTATGTCATCGTGTTAAAGGGCTCTGCCAGAACTTGATTTTGAGGAAGAAGCTCGTTTATCTAAACCACCAGAAACACCCAGTCCTGTTTGGAATGCGTTCAAATCTTCAGGGATCTCATTCCCTCGATGTAAAGACTTCGGCTGTCACAGAGGTGGATTAATAATTAGCAGAATCTCTTCTATAGAGAAACTTGGACCCACTTGTATGGTGGGACGAAAGAAAGATAATATTTCCAAATTTGTGCAAAGTAGTGCTAAAAAGACTTTGATTCCAAAAACATATGTACCCTTTGAACGGATTTTATCGAAAGTGGGACAATTAACGAAATTAGTTTTTGTAAATAGTAACAGTAAACTGGTGTAATGTTATTTCGTAAATTGCATCATTTTGATTTGTTTAAATAATAAAATAACTTGTTTTTATGATAAATAACTTACAATTTAATTAATACATACACATTTCAATATTTCAGTTAGCATTTGTTCATAATTTCCTCCTCATCAGTTATCAATGTTCTACCTTCAAAATATCGTGCGAAAAGAATCGAAGTTTAAAATAATCGTTTCCTAGTAAGTAGTGAATCGACTCAAAACGATTCATCAAAAAGAATCGGTCTACCCACCACCTGCCTGGTGTCGTTTGAAATAACTTCAGTCGAGTGAGCAGAGACAATACGAGTGAGCCTGGAGTGAGCGATAGTGTTGCCAACTGTTAATCTGGCTTCCCACCAGATTCAACTCCTAAAACCACCAGAAAACCACTAACAAAAAGCGGTGCTACTCTCATAACCACCAAATTTTCCACTTAACAAATATTTGGTTATTACAAAAGAAAATAATAGGTATAATGTTAAAACAGTTACCTTTATTATTAAATAATACACATTGAATTTCTGTATACATGATCAGTACATCAACATGCAAGTAGTAAGTCAATGAATCATCAACAAATTTTTAATTAATGGCTATTCTATAAGAAAGAAGTCTTTCTCGGCGTTGGGAATGTATGAAATGCTCTCAGGCGACTTGCCGAGTCAAGAATGCGTTGTCACACGATATTTCTGCAACTAGATTCATTGTCGCCATCTTCACCAGAAGACTCGGCTAGTCACCCGAGCTCATTTCATAAATTGCTATTCTATATTAACTCATCTTCTTCAGATAAATAATTTTTGTCGATTCCTTCATAATCAGTAGATTCATACGATTCTTCGGTACCAATTTACTTTATAACTTTCATAAGAATTTCAAAGTCATTGATCGAGTAAGGGATAGTTGAAAATATTTATCTATTCAAACGTTTCTATTAATAACTTCATCAATTAATTTTACTGGCTAAAATAATAAATATTTTCTGTATAAACACCATGTTTAGTAGAACTTGAATGTTTTAATCATTTGTAAAGTTGAATATCACAAAGTCAGTGTTCATATTTGACTAAAAACAATAAATCAGTGGTTATGACATTACGGAACATCGATCATTTTTTTCAATAAATGAAAATTATTAATTAAAGTAAACGAAGAAATCGATTAAATATGCCTATAGGAAACCTTAATCCATTATAATCAATTCAATTAGCTGTTATTGTACCCTTTAACGTGAAATTAATTAAAAACTCAGTCAACGTCAAATGTTTCTTACGCAGTAAAAGTAAATACTACTGAAATAAGGTAGCACTATATTTCGAAAAGTGTAAGTGACTTAGTTTTTGAGTTATCATACTTTTATTAGTTGAAACTGAATTCTACAGAACCGCTAGAAAAAAAACACTAGAAAAAACCACTAGCCATTAAAAGCAATATTTCTCCACTAACAGGAAGGTCGAAACCACCAGTTTGAGTGGAAAATCCACTAAGGTTGGCAACACTCACTGAGCGACGATACGAAAAGATGGCCGATGTCTAGCCCAGTGTTACCACGTCAGTCGGCAGAATTGTTTTGTCGATTTCGGTTGACTGTTCAGCGGAGTGAAAAATCGGTCGAACTCGGTTACAGTGTAAACGTATGCCAAGTCAATTAGATAGGCTAAAGAAAAGAGAGAGATAGTTTAACAGAATCACATAGATACAATAAAGCAAGCAAAAATAAACTTGATTGGCACCACTGAATAATTACAACACACTGACATTGGTAAACATACTGTGCTGTTGTGTAATGTAAATGTACTCACGTGTCTTACATTGGAAAGTTTTGGTGCTGTGCATAAGGTTGTTATAAAATTTATATTCGGACTGGCGAAAGGTTAGTGAAAACTTTTATACGCCACATTTTGACTTTACCTCATTTTGAATTTACCTCCTTATATTTTGAATTGCCATATGCTGATTTGTTTCGAAAATAACACGATTGTAACGTAATGGTATGATTAACCAAGTAGAGATTTGAGTTAATAAACAGCTACAAATCCAAGCCCACATGATTTCAGGAAATATAAAGTGCTGGGATCAACAAAGACACGTTTCAGACAGGGAACTCAAAAAGCAGGTTTTAAAGAAAATAAAAAAATCTGGAGACATTTACATTGCGATACATGACGTCAAAATGTGACGTAACTAACAAGGCACTAATGAAATCTGTTTAAATTACTGATACTAAATAAATTACTCATACATTATATTGTAACAAGAAGTTTCAATTGTCATTCTGGTCCAGTGTGCACTTCTACCTAACTTACCCACAATCTTACAAAATTACAGTTTGTCACAAGCATGTATACCAAGATAGTGACGTCATGTATCGTAATATAAACTTGAACCAAAAAAAAAAAAAAATCAACCAGCAGAAAAAAGTGGATATCTACAGGAAAGTCAATATCAGAGGATGAAAGAAGTATGCCCACAAAGAGAGGACTGAAGAAAACTGAGAATACACATAGTTAGGGTAATATCTAGATTGTGATACCGCTGCAACCACTTACCACCTCGCGATGTAAACACTTCGCAATGGAGCGAGTATGACATCACTACCTGGCTGAATGTGACGTATACGTTCTGTGCGCAGGTCTAAATGTCACTTCCACAGAAAGTAGTCCATCACTAATACGTCTCATATCGAGAAATCATTTGCATCACTAGTACAGGAATAAATTCATTTGTGATGAGGTTTTGATGCAGCCTGGACCACACTGAAACGTAACTTTCGAACACCTTATTGCGGATACCTAATTTCTATGTCGTATCTATCGCTGTTTACATCTTAATGCAGCCTGCACCATAGTGAAACATTACCGTCGCACTCGATATTGCTGAAACCCAATTTACAAATCGTATCTATCACCATTAGTACGGTCCAGGCTGCATTTCAACCTAAACGGAAATGGCTATTGACGAAATCTTGTTTTTACAAATAAATTATTTTGTATGAATGATTTTAATGGCAATTTCAGCAACGGGAGGAAATATAGAAGAACGGATTCAAATACAAATCAATGCAATTGTGACTAGTAACGTTAACGCTAATGAACGAAATCAATTATCAGTTTGGAATGTTGTACATATTTTAATAATATTATTAATTGTGCAAGTAATAATTTTCTTTAACTTTTTCAATCTGTAATTTTTTTATTATTATTACTATTGGTTACGTTCTGTGGCCCAATGTGTATTCTCAAATTGATCAAAGGCTGAAACACGGAAACACAGTGACAACATACTCTCTCCATCGAGAAGTGTTTACATCGTGAGGCGGTAAGTGGTTGCAGCGGTATTGCGATCTAGCTATTACCCTATAGTTGATTTATTGTACCCTGTTGTTTGTAGAAAGTAAGAAAGATAACAGAGCTCCATGCCACTACG
>JARYHS010014687.1:0-25000 GCA_031002005.1 Vandiemenella viatica
TGTCAGTCGCCAGAGCCTCGTCCTTGCAAACAGGGTGCTTCACTTGCAGGAGAGGTTGACATTTGGTTGGAAAAGGCTAGTATAGTCTCTCCCAAACCCTTACACCCCATTAAGCTACATACAAGCTATTTTGGATGAAACATACAAGGAAGGCCAAGTTTATATCTATCACTGGATCTCTCCAAGGTATTTGACAGAGTAAGCCAAAAATAGTACTTCATAAGGAAAAATCGTTGGGGTAGATATAGTGACTTGTTTGGTAGAGGAGTTCTGAAATGGTGGGAAGTAGTGTTCTCATAGGAAATGTGGCATCACAGAAAAGTAAAAGTGAAAACAGCAGTGCCACAGGTTAGTGTATTGGGACTATTGCTGTTCATTATTCTAATGAAAGATTTTTTGTTGTTGTTTGTTGATGACATAATGTAATATAAAAGTATTAAACCAGTATTAAACTTTGAACAGCTACAGTGGAATCTGGGTAGCATTTTAAGCTGGGTAGGTCAACATGGAATGAATATAACTGCCAGAAACTCAGCTTATTAGGTACACAGATAGGGGGAAAAAATTGTGATTATGAGGTGGAGGAGGAATTTCTTCCTAAAGATCTTAAGTCTAAATATTTTTGGCATGACATTTGATAACTCAGTTTGGCAGTTGGCGGGGAGAGATTTCAAAATCCTAGTTATTGAAGTGAGTGTACTAGGGAAGTGAGAAAATTGGGTTACATAAGCTTGATCAGACCATTGCTTGAGTGTGATGGGTTAGTATGTGTATGACATTGTGGGTATCAAATACCGGAGTCAGAGGTAGTGCAAAGGAAGGCAGTTTGTTTATGGAAGTTACAACAGAACAAAATCAGTAGCTGATTTGATAAAGGAACTGGGTTGAGAGTCTTTGTAAGGTCAAAGAGACAGTGTCATATGCCCTCACTCCACACGCACTGCGGAAAGGTTTCAGATTTAACGCTGGATGTTGGTACACAATATGGTGATTAGGAATCATGCAACACCGACCATTGGGGTTTGAACCAGCTTACCCAGTGTCAGACAGCAGACATCATTTGGTGCCACAGTGAACTGAACCAATTGGGCAGGTTGCTCATTCCTCACCAGTGATAAATTTTGGAAGAGATTATACACTGCTCCATACGTGGGAGTAGTCATGGTCAAAATGTATTTTTCAGGGGTGAAGACCTTGACACTTGTTTCAGTTACAGTGTTGCAATTGATTTTCTTGATGAAAGAAAAACTAAATGCTACCTACTATCATAATATTCTGTAAAGCACTATCGCTGATTATATGGCATACTATCTGGCTTTTACTGCTTACTCATTTAGAAACCAGACTTTAATGCTGTCTGAATAGAAAACCTATAGGAAGCTGTGTCACTCCAGTCTTCCCTGTGGTTCTTATTTATTTTTATTGCTGAAAAATGCATTGGGAGATCAGTATTTTGAGAAATAATTTGAGTGAGGGGTGTCTTCTTCTTGGAAATTCAGTATGACCAAACATCCGTTTCTCTAGAAAAAAATGAATTGGTGTATTAGATAATTATGTACGAAAATACGTATCAATAGTTCATTATGTGCAAACAGAAGTTCTTATAGACATACTAGCCGATACCCTCGACTTCGTACGCGTGGGCTTAGAATTTCATTGCCAGAAATGAATATAGAAAGCTGTTAATAACTTAGGGTTGGTCTCAAACAACACCGACTCAGCATAATATGACAGGTAAGCGATCACTATATCATTCTACCGTCAAACCTGTCTCATAAAGAGAATCAGTTTCCAACACATTTACAAACAGAAAAACAAACGAAGGTGCAGGGATGTGGGTGGGAGAGCGGGTGTTCAACTAAGGACAGCTTTATTTCAGCTTGGTCTTTTCATCTTCAGCATGAGCAACCGATTCTTGGATTTTCTAATAACTTTAGCTGCTTGTGCTCTGCTAGAGCTACTACTTTGGCCAGGATTATGCCCCAAGGCATGTCAAAAAAGAAGACAAAATAAATTGGTGCCAGAAACATTTAGGCAGAAACAAAGTAATGGTACAAAGCAGAGCAAATCGACATCTATACTAAAATAACTTTTGTCTGTAAACGAAATTTACTAAAAAATCATACACTAACAGACTGCGCAAGAAGCATAGCTTGAGCAACCGACGTAACATTACACACTAACACACCCATCCATCCATCACCATTTGATAAGTTCTCAAAATATCGTGACTAAAACTGTTATTCATACTGAAAAAAATGTCATGTGTCCTTCCTACAGATATAAAGTATTTCCTGGTCAAATTCCATCAATATTAGTATAGTTATTTAGAAGACAAAACATAACCAAAAAACAGAGACTTACTTTCACATATATAATATTATTAGTGCAGATCTCTCTCTCTCTCTCTCTCTCTCTCTCTCTCTCTCTCTCTCTCTGACTGCGAGAGAAACAGCAGCTCAGTGATCAATACAGTGTAAAAAAAAGTGTACACCTACAGCATTGTTAACCACTGAGCTACCACACCGCGGTGCTGTAAGGTACAACAGAGTCCTACTCATTGTAAGCGTCGGTCTATGTTGGTTTCGGTAATTTTTGAAATTACATGACAATATGTACTATTTATACAGAAAAAGTATCCTATGTCCATCCTAATGACAAATCGCATCTCCTTGTCAACTTTCATCACGATCAGATTAGCCGTTTAGTCTAAGAAACGTAACAAACTGAGAGACAGAGTTACTGTCGCATTTATAATATTAGTATAGATGTCCTGTTCCACATGATTGCTAGATTTTCTAATATTATGCCATTGACTTCAATGTTTTTGTGTGCTTTCAAGTGAAGAAACTGTTTCTTGTCAAAATACGTCTTCCTGTTCCCTGATTTGGTTGACAAGTTCATTATGCAAGTTAGCAATTCATCTTGCATTGCTACTCACCTTCTGTGAACATTGTAGTTCTTGCAACCTCATAAACAAATGTCCAATTGGGTTGGGATAGACATGTAGCTTTCACAAAATGTGTTTTAATCCAGGCAAAACACACCAATCATTTAGGAAAGCAATTATGGTATACTTCCACAGTAGTCAGTCACTACTGTTACATAAGCAGTGCTGGATTTGGTGGGGAGGGCAAACATGGCAGCTGGAGGGGGCTGAAAATTTATGTCATGGCAAATTTAACTCCGCTACTGTCCCGGGCAGCAACACTCGGAGTGGCAACAATGGAGGTGGGAAAATAATGGTTGAAGTGGCGACTGTTTCACAGATTTTACCCTGGTTCAGAAAATTCTTAGATCCACCACTGTACATAAGCTGTATACCACAGCATACTTGCATATTCAATATTTGTAAAAATGTGTGGTATTTTTCAGTGACACACACAAATGCAGCCAGGTAACATTACACATGACAAGCAGATGAAAACTGCCAATTGTTCAGTGCAGCAAGCAGGGGAGAAGACAAATATTGCAGCTAGTTTATATTGTCCCCCCCCCCCTCTCTCTCTCTCTCTCTCTCTCTCTCTGGTAGTGACCTGTTCTTTCACCTCCAGGAATGTTAACAGTTCCACCAGGGACACACTGTATCTGTGGTTGACTCTTGTACAAAGCTCCTCATGGAAACCTACGTTGACATCTGCTACCAGACATGGTAAAAAGCCATTGCTTTTTACTCTTGTATGTGCTGGCAGTTGGCCCAGTGACGCAATAAATAACTGGTTACCTGTGGCTCATCTTCAGCTTACTTCATCTCATATCTGTTAGTTTCTACTAATGAAGTGTCATGTAGAAAATTTTCCAACAAAACAGCTTGTGTACCATGTATCCTTTTTTTAATAGTAGTTTTCCCATAGTATTGAGGAAGAATTTGTCATTTTCATAAATCTTTACCAAACATTCAGTAAATTTCGTGTATCACTTTCTTTGCATGGAATTTTTTTACACCTCTTACAGACATTTTTCAGCAACTTTCACAACAGTTTTAAACATATTTTTAATTGCAACTTTTTTGCATATTACAGTCGTTTTCTTTTCATCTTTACATAGTTCTGATGCTTTGAGGAATTAATTTCCTCTCCATTTTTAGCCCAAATTATCACAATAGTATTTGTCTAGGCATTTCCATTTGAAATAAAAGTTATTATTTGTAGGACTACTTTTATTCAGAGATGGTCATGTGGCTGATAAAATGTTTTAAATAACCCAGACTGTGTAATTATTGATCTTAATGATTATAAAAATGTTTCAGGCTGCTCAGGATTTTCTCAAATGTGAGAAACTACATTCGACATCAAGAAAATTTTCTCTTCAACTTCTGTGATATTTGTGTTTGAACAATTGATTTTGATGCAATTTTCAGTGCAATGATGTTTTAATATTGTGAGATAGCTATCTGGCTAGCAAGAATAATTGTGTTAATGGTAGTTTCCACTATATAGTAACATTTTTTGGTGTATTTCTAACCTCTCTTACCATCCCATACATTCAGATATAAGGTATGATTGCTAATTTGAGGCATAGTTGTACCCTGCTAGGCAAAAAAAAGTGGGGGGAGTGGTGTGATACAATCATTGTAGCTGGAAACAGAATAGCTGCATCATTGGATTTTGCAAGTAAATCCTCAGTGTTAGCCAGATATCCAATGAAAATTTGAAACTAACTGCTTACACAGTCAAGTTTTTCATCTTTTTCCAGCATGTTATTCCAGTTATAGTTGTTTAGCAGGATTGCTGTCCAAAAACTCCCAATCTTTGGCATTTATGTACCTCATTTAAACCGAGCGTGGTGGTGTAACGGATAGCGTTCTGGCCTCGCATTCGGGAGGACGGCGGTTCGAATCCCCGTCCGGGCATCCAGATTTGGGTTTTCCATGGTTTCCCCAAATCACTCCAGGTGAATGCCGGGATGCTTCCTTCAAAAAGGCCATGGCCGAATTCCTTCCCATTCCTTGCCCCAATCCTTTCCCGTCTCTAAAGACCACGTTGTTAAAAAGGGACGTTAAACTGTTACAAAAAAAAAAAAAAAAAAAAAAAAAAAAAAAAAAAAAAAAAAAAAAAAAACCTCATTTAATTGTAAATAAGATAGGATAGGGAAAATAAACAGTTACCCGTCACTTACCACAGATGAAGGCAGGAGGGCGAGACACGTAAAAACACAAAAACAAACGAATTGCACAATATTTCGACTTTAGTCTTAGTCATGTGGGAGGCGAGACATATGGCAGGGGGAAAGATGTGGTCACATCCCAACCCGCCACATGAATGCATGATTCATGTGGCGGGTTGGGATGTGACCACATCTTTCCCCCTGCCATATGTCTCGCCTCCCACATGACTAAGACTAAAGTCGAAATATTGTGCAATTCGTTTGTTTTTGTGTTTTTACGTGTCTCGCCCTCCTGCCTTCATCTGTGGTAAGTGACGGGTAACTGTTTATTTTCCCTATCCTATCTTATTTTCAGTGCCTCGCGGCAGTTTCTTTGTTTCCTTTATCCAATCATTTAATTGTAAGAAATAATTGATTATGTGTGTTATGATTGTTCTGCAATTTCCATTTGTATAACGTGTCAAAGATACTAGTTGCATTTTTCATTTGTAATTAATATAAGATATCAAAAGAGTACAATTATTAATATCATATGCAGTGATACAAAACAATGACTGCAGAAACTAAAGATGATTTGTAGTTGTGTTTTAGAACTAATATTTTGAGTTGCTGCAATTCAGATATTTGTGTTTATTTATAGTTACGGTAAGAGTTGTGTTTGGCAATGTATATCATTTGAGCTAGATCATAAGTCCTGTACTCAATTTTCTGCCAGAATGTATTTTTTCTGGTATTGAAATTATTTTATCTTTACATTTGGCACAATGAGCAAGAAGATACATGTCAGAAAAACTGGTATTGCAATCTGTATCCACTTAACATACTATCTGTTCATTATAATGATATTAACTCAGAATTTTTGTCCAGGTTACCAGATTTTGGATATCTATGATTTCCTGGGATCAAACATGGTGGGCGAGCGGTAACGTTCTGGCCTTGTATTCAGGAGGACATCTGGGTATCCGGCTTTGGATCCTCCATGGTTTCCCAAAATCACTCCAGGCGAATGCTGGGATGCTTCCTTCAAAATGCTAAGGCCGAATTCCTTCGCATTCCTTGTCACCAATCCTATCCTACCTCTAATGACCTCGACATCGAGGCATAAAGCCATAAGTAAAAAAAAATGGTATTCTGGAATTGCTGCATTTGGAAGGTGGGGTTGTTTATTATTATGGATAAGGGACCGTGCACAAACTACATGGCTCGGTCCAGGGGGGGGGGGGGGGTTGGCTGAAAGGCTACGCTGGGCTACTTGGGGGGGGGGGGGTTCCTAGCCAGACCACGTAGCTTTCCTTTCATAACATTTTTGACAGTTTAAATGAGGAACAGAACTCAAAACAGCATATAAATATTTATTTCCCTCAGTTAATTATCTCCGTATGTAATTTACAATAGTCTGACAGGAGAAAACAGTACAAAATGTCTTCTGGAATCAAAAGGGAAAAAAAGCTACGTGCCACGTCGGGGGGGGGGGGTAGAGGCAAAAGCCACGTAGGGCTACGTGGGAGGGTTCACAGGAAGCCAAATGGAGCTACGTGGTTTATACACGCTCCATAATCACAGATTTCTGTTGTATCCAGCTGTTACAATCCTGGTTCAAATTACCTTGCCATCAATAAGCTGATTATTCAAGCCAGGAAAAGGGAAAATTGAGTAGAGAAAAAACGGCAACATTAATGTTGTGTTACTTCATATAGAGCAGTTATGTGGATCATGATTAATGTGCCTTACTGGGAATTATGAAATGCCTGGTTCAAATCTCAGACTCAGTCAAAAAAATTTCTGGTCCTTAAACTGACCTTCATTTCTCACAAAGTGTTGCTGTGTTTGCACTCCATTGGCTAGATTCCACATTAAGTTGGTCCCCTTCACCTGGTGGAATTGCTGAGTCAGTGTAAGTCAGGAAATAAGTGTTATGTGCACCATTTTTATCTTTTTTCACTGTGTCATTAAAGCCATGTGAAATTTATTTTGGCAAATAATGTCAATTGATGATTTGATGACTTTTACAATTTTGAAAGTCCTATAAGTAATACAAATAATAGTTGGTTTGACATGCCATTTTTTGGATAAAGTAGTAATAAACATTTTGGTGTTTCAAAATTACATGCATAGCCAGTTGGAGATGAGATTTTTTACTTTATTTAATCATGTGACTTTTGGGACTAACTATTGTGAGTGCACTTGCCATTATATTACGCTTAAACAAAAAATTCTCTGGAAGAAGTAACTTTGATCCTGTTTCTGTTGCTTATTATTTTTCAGCTTTCAGCTCTTTATGAAGTGAAACCACCTATATCAAAAGCCAAAATGACATCAATCACTAAAGGTGCCATAAAGGCTATAAAATTTTACAAACATGTTGTGCAGAGTGTAGAAAAATTTATTCAGAAGGTATGTTCTGTTATTATAATACCTGTGTAATTTCCTTAGTACCTGCACTTGCAAACTAATTCTGTTGTTTTTTTACCCCTTGCAACAGTGCAAACCAGAGTACAAAGTTCCTGGCTTGTATGTTATTGATTCAATTGTTCGACAATCAAGACATCAATTTGGAGCTGAGAAGGATGTATTTGCCCCTAGATTTGCAAAAAATCTTCAGAATACTTTCATGCACCTCTTTAAATGCCCTCCAGAAGAAAAGGTTTGAGTTATTTAATATTTGGTAATTCTAGAATCATGCTAATTTTGCTACTTACTTTTATCCAGGAACTTACTAAATGTTGATTTTTTTTTTTTTTTTCTTCTTCTTCAGAGCAAAATTGTGCGAGTTTTGAATTTATGGCAGAAAAATTCAGTATTCCAGTCAGAAGTTATACAACCACTATTTGACCTTGCTGATCCAAATCATCCAATTCACAAGGAACAAGGAACAGTTGGAACACCAAACAATGGATCAATGCCTGCAGTTAATAATGTTGGGAAAACACCACCTCAAACAAGTCGAACATCTGGCCGGACTCCAATTAGTGTTAGTAATAAGTCGAGTGATAACAGTACACCTTCTTGGACAGTTCAGGTGCCCTTGGACTCCTCTGTTAGTTCTGCAGGGCTTCAAATTGCTGCTCAACTTGGAGAAACTGGAAGTACAGGAAACCAGGTACAAATATTCTTCCCTTATTTTTCTCCTTTCCTTTCTAATTTTGTGTAATATTTGCTACAAAATGTGAAGTTTCCCAATTTTAAATGCAGACATTTAAAGTTAAAAGTAATCTGTATTTAAGTTGTGGGTACATACAATGTAACTTAGATAATTTTTCATTTATACAAAATGAATTCTGTGGTGCAAAAAACAAAAAAACACTCTTTGCTATTGATGTATATATAATGTGGTTTACTGTGGCCTATAGTTTGTTGAATTTTCTGGTTTTTAGCAATATTTCAAAGAAATTTAGGGTTTCCTCAGTCAGATTTACCCAAAATATCTGTCCATGTCTGTGTGAAAAATGTAATAAAAGAGTAATGATTGTGGTGGATGTTGAAAAATTTGGCTTTCAAATATGTTTATGAATTTTTTGGTAGACTAAAAGTGACTAAGTAAACAAAGAAATCATAGATTTTGTTAAACTGCTTTTGTTTATATGCCTATCTTATGAAGAAGGAAAGAACTTGCTTGTGTAATATGTTAATGTAAATTTTGTTATTCTTTCTCCTCCTGTGTGCTAACAAACAGGAACCAGCACTTACGCGAATTGATGCTAAATGTGTTGAGTTATATTTACTGTTAAAAAATCTGTGTATTATGGAGTTGTTTATTTCTTTTTATTTATTCATGTGCATACTTTTATCTCTGCTGCATTCCTTTCCTTTCTCCACGTTTTAACAAATGTCCTCCCCTGCCCACTTTCTTGACCACCACAACAACTGAGTTTAGTTGATTATGGACTGTCTCTCAGTCTTCTACTGGCAGTATGATAATTTGGCAAAATATTTGTTATGGTTGTAAAGTTCATTTTGCAAAAATTGTTGATATAGGATATGCTCCAAAGGTTTAACTTGAAGTGCAAGATTGTAATGTATAGTAATTTATAGTAGCAAGTGCTGTTAGTGGAGTGACCAAAATGAGAGAACTTTCAGTGATGGTACAGGTTTGTATAAATTAAGTCGTTCAACTCCTTACTTATTAATCTTCTTTCAAAAAATAAATTTCCTCCATGAAATGATGTAGCAGTTGAGTTCACCTAACCATCTAAAATACTCTTGTAAAATAACATATAGGGTATAATTGGCTTGCAGAGCCACAGTTTTTTTCCGAGTTTGGCTGTCAGAATAAGTAATTACTGATCGTAAGGATCTTGACCTATTCTATTAGTCACACTTGAAGGAACTTATGCTGCATTATCCAACTGACTTCCCTTTGTCAGCTGTAAATGAATTGTTTGTTATACTGTTTTCACTTTATTGTATTGCCCTGTAAAATCACTGATCTCCAAAATTGGTTGGGCAGCTTTGCTATACTTCAACACACACAGTAAATTGAATGTAATTTCTGGGGCTTCTTATAGGTGGGTGCAAACAGTATACTTGTGAAAATAAGTCATCAAAGACATAAAATAAAAGCAGTCGATACACTTTATAATAATAATAATAAATAATAATAATAATAAAATAATAATAACAATTGGGAGTGCTGCAAATTACTGAAATTTCAAAAGATCTCATCATAGGTAACATAGTGATGTTGATAGAAGAAATGCAAATATTTTTAAAATTGGTATTGTTTACTTAGCCCAGCTGTCTCTATTGCAATGCCATCTTTTGGTTACTAGGATTTCCAATTTTTTATCTTTTACTTACCTTTGTTATTAGCAATTTTTTTTGTTCCTCCTTTCAGACAGTAGCTGAGGTAAACTGTGACCCTTCTCTCATACGGCAAATTCAACAGTTGCAACTCCTTCTGTTGCAGCAGCGAGACTCTGGTTCTTACTCTCAGCCAGACCAGGTTGGTTTCTATCATCAGTTTCTATAGGACTTCCTATTCAAGTACCATTTGTAGTATGTTAAATAATCAAACTTCATTTGTGTGTGTGTTTTTTTTGTCCACAAAAACAGCTAAAGGCAATGAAACTCGGGAAGGAGGGGCAATAAAACCCAGTGCTTACCATAAGATGACTGTGGCTAGGAATGACAAACACAAGAAAGATGAACACCTCTAATGCAATTTTTCGGTGTTTAACCTTATTCTTGCAAGTAGATGAGACACTTTGTAGGATTGGATGTGATGACACCATCACCAGCTTGATGAATGGTGAACCCAGATATCATGGCTTGGGCATCATGGGTGGTAGAGGGGGAGGGGGGGGGCAAGCCAGTACTGAATCGATAATTCTCGAAAAAATATACTATTGTTGAAACTGAGGGAATGTCGTCAAACTAATAAACATAAGAGGATATAAATAACAAAGGCTAGGGAAAAAGACTCATCACTCACCAAAGTTGAAGGCAGTGGCGAGTAAAATACTTACGAGACCAAAAAAATACAATATTTTGGTTTTACACACTATTAATGTGTTAGGGATTGAGTCATATGGTTCAGGAGGTGTGCAAATGCCAAAGTTTACCACACACACACCTTAGAACTATATGACATGCCAAAGTTTACCACTCACACCTTCTGAATTATATGACTCTGTCCCTAACTCATGAATAAGGTTTAGAACCGAAATATTGTATATGTTGTTGTTTGTCTCCTATGTGTTTCATTCGTCACAGCCTTCAACTTTGAGTGATGAGTAATTTTCCCCTTCCTTTGTTATTTATATTGCCTAAAAGTAATTTCCTTTTTCCTTAATATCATTAACATGAGAGGATATAAATATAAAAAAAAAACCTTTGAAGTGTGAATATTATAGGTAAGATCTGTAAAATGTGAACAAATAATATTAATAAGTGCTGGGTAAGGAAGGATCTTATTGGAGAGTGAGACCAGGAGGATGTCTGGTGTAAGGATATGTTGATAAGCTAGTTACCATCAGGGAAAATCTGTTAGCCCTTGGTGTAAAACAATTGTTGAAATCGTTCAGTTTGTGGAAACCAGCATGTTTTGCCACTGGATGAGGAAAGTTGCTGGTATACACCTATTTGCCTGTGACCATTCGTTCTGATGGAGAGTGAGTTTGTGGTCAGGTATATATATATATTAAACATTTTGATAGGAGAAAAATGACCGCTTACCATAGATGAAGATTCCTGCGGCATCGGTACATGAAAAAAACGCGTACACACCTAGAATATATAATTTTCGACCCTATGGCCCTTCTTCAGTAGTTGTGAGATGGCTGAGTGTTAGAGGCTGGCAGCCAACTGAGTGAGCCCGGCAGGCCGGTAGCTCATGGTGGGGGGGAGGGGTGGGGTTAGAAAGCCATAAGCTAGAAAACACTAATAGATAGATAATAAACTTGTCCTTAGGGACCTGTCGTGGAAGTGCGGTCGACAGCTGATGGTCCTAAATTGCCTATTAAGCCTATCTTTTTTTGTTGGTTACTTCAAATTTTGCTTAATTTTAATTTTTAATAAATTTTTATTTCGCATATGCCTGTTTTCTTTTTAGTTTGTAACTTCGAATTTTGCTTAATTTTAATTTTTAATAAATTTTTATTTCACATATGTCTCAGTTTTCTTTTTTGCGCATACATCTATTACTTAACCCTTTGACTGCTGACGGCGGATCGTCTACCTGCCGCGCTGAGGCCAGCTACCTGTGCTAAGTGATTATTCCTGGGGATGGAGCGGCCCGCGCTGTCCTACCCGCTCAATGCTGGATGTTCCTGGCGTTACCTCTCACGGCTGATACACAATAAATACTCGCACTACATAGTTTCTCTGCAAATAAATTACTGCAGAATCAAACAATCATTAACCCTATTTTTCGTCACTAATAATTACATCTTGCTTTTAGTTTTTACTAGATTTTCGCAGCTTATGTCGAAAGCATTGTGATTCTTAAATTTACCTTAATAGTTTACTGTTCTTTCCTGCATATCCGTTTATAACAACTACAATTTTCTATATGTTCCTTACTGTATCAGAGTGTTTTTGTTGAATTTTAAAGAGCGTAGATTCGAATAAGATGCTAGAAATATTTTACTTCCACACTTACATATCGCGTTCAGACCACGACTGTTAAATTTGAGATATTCGAACTTATACAGAGAGTTAAAGGTATCCGATTTTTCCTCGTGCTATTCACAAATATAAAAAGACACCTGAAAATGATAATTGCACAAGCATCCTTCCCCACACACCGAAATTTGGCTTGCGGAATATGTTTGTAGATGTAGATTCCCAAAATATCTCGATGTTGACTGAATGTTTGCTGCGCTTAGTAATTACCCGATAATACATAATTTTGTTTCTTGGATGAAATTTGTTCCACATAAGTACTCAACAGATTTTTCAACATTTCAAAGCTGTGAAGTGTCTGTCCATTATTACGCGAGTTGAAATAGGGCGGTGGGGGGGGGGGGAGGCTTCGGAGAAATATCACGAAACCTCACGGTATCTGGACATAAGTTCACCAAGAATTGCGGTATTTAGAAGAACATCTCTGGTCCAATACAGCAGTCAAAGGGTTAATAGGCAATTTAGGACCATCAGCTGTCGACCGCGCTTCCACGACGGGTCCCTAAGGACAGGTTTGTTATCTATCTATTAGTGTTTTCTAGCTTATAGCTTTCTACCCCCACCCTCACTCCCCGCCATGTTGTTTTTTTTCTACCCCCACCATGCGCTACTGGCCTGCCGGGCTCACTCAGTTTGCTGCCAGCCTCTTAACATGCAGCCATCTCACTACTACTGAAGAAGGGCCATAGGCTCGAAAATTATATATTCAATGTGTTTTTTTCATGTATCGACGCCACAGGAATCCTCATCTATGCTAAGCTGTGGTTTTTCTATATGAACTTGTACAGAGGAGGCATGTGAATTGATATGTGAAGTGTATTGTGGCATTGGAAAGGTTTCCCCAGTAATCATATTGAAGTAGGTGGTAATAGTTGGATGCATATTGCATATTTTGCAGGGTGTCTGGCATACATAAATGAACCTTACTTGTAACAATTTCAAACATTTTCCATAAAAGTTCGAGAATGCTATTATCCGTTGTTCATTTCTAATGACATAACAAATGGCAGTATCTTTACAGCCTCTTATCATGAAAAGTACAGTGACACAAAAGGCAAATATTAAATTTGGTTATACAATCTACACAGCATCATTCAAACTGTTTACACAGTGAATAAGAACTTTTTAAAGGAGTATTGTGATAGTGAAAAAAAAATGATTTTGGTCAGTGAAAATAAGGAAGGGTGGGGAAAGTAAAACCAACCTTTAATGAAGACAGGAACGCAGTGATGATTACAACCACAGTCACACTTATTACAATATATTAATTATAAAATTTATTCATATTTGTAGACAAGCAACATTGCAAGGGAACCAGATGTGCACACATCATTGCTTACCACATAAATGGAAAGCCATGGTCATCTGTGCAAGGGTGGCAGGAGTGGAAGTGGGTGGAATATTGAATCAGTAACTGGGGGGAAATCACTGGAAGTGGAGAATATAGGAAAAATAAAGAAATTAAGATAAAAAATAAATGTATGCATGTATATAGAATGTAAAAGGGTGATACTATTAAATTTTGAGAATAAATAATAATAACACTGGTCAACAGCATTTTTGTTACAAAGAAAATGAATGGTGCTCTTAGCTAAGTTGTGGGTAATGAATTCAAAAATGAAATCGGTTTTTGCCTATCGGACTCAGTTTTCTTGTGACACGCTACCCTCTTTCTATCGATATCGGCATAAGTCCTTGAAAAACTCCATATTGGTTATACTCCTGTGGCTTAATTTAAATATTCTGCTGATGTAATTGTTGAAAAACAATCGAAATATGTAAAACTAACTCCCATCCATTATTTATTTACGGACTTTACGTCCAATTAAATTTAATACATTTAATAATATCAGCCCAGTTTACATCAAAATTATTACAGTCATAATCTGTATTTAAATTCAATCAAATAACATGTTACAAATATTATTTTTATGTTCGATGTCACTATATCTTAATTATTTTTTGTTTTCGTGTTTAATATTTGAAGGTCAGTGCTCTGATATTAAAAATATAAGCAATTGATGACTTTGAAACACCTCTATTGAATAAAATAACACTAACACGAACATAAAAAATAATAACAAATTACACTAAACATTACGTAGCAAACAAGAAAGACGTCATCACTGTTCGACTGACAAATTACAACAAGTTATCCTCAGTTCAGAAATTCATTGCATTTTTTGTTGCCACTTTTGTTTCAGCATAGAGAGTTCTGACAGCATGAAAAGTGACTGTTTGTTGTTGTAGGTTCGTAGTGATTTCTGTTTTGTGTTAATAGAGAAAAAGAAATGCCTCGCATGTGTGTAAATAACCAAAATTCCTCTTGTTATATCTGTGGAGAATTAACTCTCAAATCATACAAACGAAAATTTACCCCTCTTGTGAAGAAGTGCTATGAACTTTATTTCGGGTGTAAAATTGGTGATCAAGATAAAAAAATGGGCACCTCACATCTGTTGTTTGGTATGTCACACTCCTGACAGGCTGGTTGAAGGGATCACATCACATGCCCTTTGGTGTTCCGATGATTTGGAGGGAACCAACAGATCACACAACAGACTGTTATTATTGTCTGACTAAAATAGCAGGAATTACCTCAAAAACAAAGAAAACTGTGCAGTATCCTAATTTATCATCTGCTATCAGGCCTGTATGTCACAGTGAAAAATCACCGGTACCAGTGGCTCCTGCGACAGTGGCTTTGAGTGAAGATGAAGACAGTGGTGAAAATGCAGAAGACACCGAATGAAATGATAATATTGACCCTACATTTCAAGCCCCCAGTGAATCAAATCAGCCACACATTTTGTCTCAAGCAGATATCAATGACCTTGTCCGTGATTAAAATTTGTCGAAGTAACAGGCTGAGCTTTTAGCTTCTCGATTGAAAGGATGGAGTCTTCTGTGACCTTTTTTTGTGAGAGTTATGCTGATTTTTCCGAATATTTCTCCAAGAGTGGTGACATGGATTTTTTGTAATGATATCGAATCAGTTATGGAGACTCTTGGCCATGATTTCAATGTAAATGAGTGGCGCTTGTTCATAGATTCTAGCAAAGTTAGTCTGAAGGCACTGCTTCTTGGAAACAAATTTCCTTTAGTTCCTATAGCTCATGCAGTTAATATGAAGGAAACATATGAGAATTTTTAATTGCTTCTCACTCGTATCCAATATGAGAAATACAAATGGCCTATATGTGGCGACCTCAAGGTGTTTGCAGTTCCGCTCGGCATGAAGCTGGGATACACAAAACACTGCTGCTTTCTACACGAGTGGGATAGCAGGGACAGAAAAAACCACTATATTGGGAAAACGTGGCCTGCTCGGAATGAGCTACTGCCTGGACAGAAGAATGTGGTAAACCCTCCTCTTGTTGACCCCAAAAATGTGTATCTACCTCCACTGCACATTAAATTGGGTCTAGTCAAAAACTTTGTGAAAGCCATGGATAAAACATCACAAGGATTCATGTACTTGTGAGAGAAGTTCCCAAAGATCAGTGAAGCAAAAATAAAGGAAGGAATATTAATAGGACCACATATTAGAGAACTAATGGATGATGATAATTTCCTTGATGTCTTGAGTGATGTTGAAAAAGCGGCTTGGCTGTCTTTCACAGGTGTCTGCAAGAATTTTTTAGGCAATAATAAGGCAGAGAACTATTGTGATATTGTACATGAATTATTGAGATCATACCATCGTGTGGGATGCAACATATCACTCAAACTGCATTTCTTGAATGATCATTTGGACTTCTTCCCGGATAACCTTGGCGCCGTTAGTGATGAACATGGTAAATGATTTCACCAGGATATTTCTTAAATGGAAAAGTGTTATCAAGGCATATAAGAACGAAGTCTTTCTCGGCGTTGAGAATGTATAAACTGCTCTCGGGTGACTAGCCGAGTCAAGAGTGCGTTGTCACACGATATTTCGGCAACTAGAATCATTGCCGCCATCTTCTGGTGAAGTGCCGGGTGCAGCGGAAGGGCTCAGTTCTTATAGCCTGCCAGGTGGCCCAGTGCGCGGGAGTGTTGAGCGCGTCCGTGATTGGTCGGGGTAGGCACCACCCGCCCGCCGGAGTGGGGGTAGTGCTGGTGCGTCTAGCTGCTGCTCAGTTGAGTCGGGCGCCTCGCGTCGTGTGGGCCTCGGCAGCGCCGCTGATGCAGTACTCTGGTGCTTTCAAAATCGAATCCAGAGTACTGGCGCACGCTAGAGGTTTCTGGGACAGCATTCTCACGGAAGCTGTTGAAATTCGTCTTGCCTCAAACCTAGTAAACCGAGACGGCGGGTACCAACTCAGTGATGCTTGGACGCCGGTCATCGAAGTGATGCATCAGCGGCGCTGCCGAGGCCCGCAGACGCGAGGCGCCCGACTCAACTGAGCACCAGCTAGGCACACCAGCACTACCCCCACTCCGGCGGCCGGGCGGTGCCTACCCCGACCAATCACGGACGCGCTCAACACTCCCGCGCACTGGGCCACCTGGCAGGCTATAAGAACTGAGCCCTTCCGCTGCACCCGGCACTTCACCAGGAGATGGCGGCAATGATTCTAGTCGCCGAAATATCGTGTGACAATGCACTCTTGACTCGGCTAGTCACCCGAGAGCAGTTTATACATGTTATCAAGGCATTTGGAGTACGGCAGTGTTGTACGACTACTGCTGGACTTTACGAGACGTTCCTGAGGCAAAATATCGCAGAAAATCTCAAAGGAAACATTTTTAGATATGTTTCTTACTTTCCTTTACTCTTATGTTGCTCACTTCTCTGATTCTATTGTGTACTGACATTTATATTTTAATGTTTAGATTTGGACATGTTGTGAGCGTGTCTTATTGTCAGATCCATATGATATATAGGCTAACGTGAGTGTATAAAAAAATCATTATAAAATGAAAACTGAGGCCGATACAGTAATTCTGAAATTAGTTCTGTATTTAGGAGTGCATTATCTTCCAGAAACCGTTAAATTTGTTCTTGTAACAGAAAAAAGGGCTGTTTTTTTGTATACCAGTGTAAGTAATGGGTCTATTGATAGGGTCATACTGGAGGATCAGGCCAGGTTGAGCTCTGGTGTCAAGGATAAGTTGGTTAATTAGTTCCTATTTGTAGAGTTCAAAAGGGGTTGTAATTTCTAGTAATACTCCTGACAGCTCTTACTGTAAAACAGTTGTATAGTTGTTTAAATTGTGGAAACATCCATAGGCTGCCACTGGATGGTCTAGATTGCTGATGTAAACATATTGCCTATGATTGTTAATTCTGTTTTACATATGACATGTCCAATGATGGGAAAAGTTTCTCATTCAGTCAAATTGGAGTAGGTAGTGGTGGCTGGTTACATGCTTGCTGCAAATTTTGCAACATGGTTTATTGCATGGGAGAGATCCATGTGACAGTTTAGGAGAATCATAAGATGAGTGTTGGTGGACTAAGATGTTCTTGAGATTAGGCGGTCAGCTGAAGCATATGCAGGGGGAACAGTGACGAGGTTTTGTGGAGAATTATGTGCGTTTCGGCAAAGGAACATATTAAGTCTTGCTCACGATGAAATATTTGGATGATGGACTCGACCAGGAGAGAACTGGTTGATTCATGTAGAGCTACAGTTGGTGTTTAAAGGTGCAAGATGGGAGTAGTTGTGTGAAATGTGGATTGTAGCACACGAGATTTGTTTTGTACATCAGGGGAGTGGCATTGGGAAGCGAGAGCTTGTGGTAGGTTTTTGGAGTACCTGTTAAGTGATTCTTCATTGGAACATATGGTGTTGCCATGTACTGCAAGGCTATAAGGATGGGATGTATGGTATGGAAGGGATGATGACTGTTGAAGTGAAGTTAGTGTTGTAAATTTGTAGGTTTAATGTGAATAGACGTGTGAAGGCCACCTTTCCATAAGGAAATGTTGAAATCATCAAAGGTGGCATGTGGGAATTGAGGAAGTCTAGTAGATTGTTTTTACTACGGATCCAGATCATAAGTATATCATCTATTAATCTGAACAACACTAGGTTTGAGTAAAATTTTGCTCAGGAATAGGTTGGCATAGAATGAGGCTATATGATGCTACATATATAGTGTTTTACATTGGAGTTTCTCATTGAACTCAACCTCTGGTAAGAAAACACAAATTATCACCCACTATATGTTTTCTTTACCTTTAGCATGTTCCCTCACTTCCAGTGATAACACTGCTCACTAGTTATTGATTTAGTGTTCCCATCATCATTCCTGATATCCTCGCACTATGGCTTTCCATTTACATGGCAAGCATTTGTGTGTGCACAACTGATTCACCCACCATATGTCTCATCTACTCACATAAATAATGTTTACTATCAAAATAATGCAATATAAACCACCGCTTACCACAGATGACAGCAGGATGATGTCAAAACACAAAAAGTATACAAACAGACATGGAATTCTGACATTTTCAAATGTATACCCTTTCACAATATACTAAGCATCGTGTGCGAGTAGTAACACTCTGGCCTCTCATTTGAGACGACAAGGGTTGAATCCCTGTCCAGGCATCCAGATTTATGATTTCCTCTAATTGCCCCAGGCAAATGCCAGGATGCTTCCTTCAAAGGGCCATGGCCAAAGTCCTTCCTGTTCCTTGTAACCAGTCCTTTCCTGCCTCTAAAGATGTCGATGATGCATAAACCCATAAGACAAAAGTTATTTTTGCAATACAAGAACATGACATGTTAGACAGATGTCAAGGGCCATTTGTTTTGATGTGCGATGGTTGAGCAGATGGGAGGGTTGAGACAGGTTCAAATTAGGGGGAGGGGGGCTAATTAGTTGAATAGAATATACATGAAAATCAATAACAAAGAAAAAGATACCATGTGAAAAGGAGCCGACAAGCAAATGTAAATATGTAAAAAAAAATTTAAAAGGTATAATAATTTAGAAAAATATAATTAAAACTTCACCTTTGTGAGTAGTAGTTCAAGCTGTGGGGGGGGGGGGGGGGGGAAGGAGGAGGAGGAAATGATGAAAATGGAAGAAAGGCATATCGAAAAGAGGAAAATTTAAAGGGATCTTTAGGAATTAACTTAAGACCTGTTTTTCCCTGGTGATCAGTTTATACCGGTGGGGTGAGAACTGGGCTGTTTCCCCACCTGATTTCAGATAGCCTATTGCCATGTGGGAAGACTGATGCCATAGACAGTGAAGCAGGATCGGAAATTATCGGTATCATGAGAGGTTGCATGAGATGCTACTGGGTGGTCTGGATTGAGGAAAACAGTTTGTCTGTAGCCATTCATTCTTATTAATAGTTAAATAGAGGTCAGACCAACTTAGAAAGCCAGGCAATTGTTGCAAGTTAACTGGAATATGATAAAGGAGCCTTCACATGCAACATGCCCTATTGTGGAAAAGCTTTCAGCAGTATCAGGGTTCATGATGGTGGTGAAAGCTTGGTTATGTTACACATCTTTCAGCATGGTCTATTGTGTGGGAAAGAACCATAAATCTTGCTGGTAATATGAGAATAAGTATATTCTTCAATTTTGGGAATCAGGTAACAGGGTATGGATGTGGGTATTGTAGATTTTTGGGTTTGTGAATGAGATGGACTGTGAGGTGAGATCTTGGAGGAGCCCATTGATTCCTATTAATTCTCGGATATTCTGGTTAACAGAGGGTGTAGGATCAGGTCATGTGGCAGTAGGTATTCCTGTCTGGAGTTATTACGTGGCTAAAATCTTTTGTTAATTATCAATCTGTAACTACTTTGGTTAACTACTTGACGGCTGGAAGGATTTAATGTTGGTGAAGAGTACTTTCATGTCATGGTTTTAGGCAGGGCTAAGATTACTGGTGTTGGCTAGAAGTTCCAGGAAAATGTATAAGGCCAGACTTCTGGACATTAAATCCTGAGACATTTGAAAAAGACAGTTCTGGTAAAGGGGTGATGGTCAAGGATTGTGGCTAGATTTCTCGAGACTTAGCTCTAAGTCACCATGCTGAATCAGGCCTACTGCCCTGAGAAGCAAAGTGGTATTGCCAAAGGAGTATGCAGCAAAATTCTGTGAAGTCACAAGGATAGGGTGGCATGGTAAAATGGTAGAATGTTGGGCTTCAGCTACAGGAAAAGAGGATAGAGTAATAACCAACATTTTGGGCTTTGGTGGTAAGTCGAGGCTATGGGATCGATAGTGGGTATTAAAGGAGGATGTTGACATATGCTGAGAAGAAGGGCAGTTGGTGATTTGGAGAAAATAATTTCAGGCTGCAATTGAGGTCTGTGATAGGGTAACTGGCAAGGAATAGAGAGGCAAGTTGTGGGAGGTGACTTACATACAATAATGGATCGAATATAAATGAGCCTTTTAAAATTGCTCACCTATCAGTGGTGTGAGGGATCCGCGATGGTTTAGACAGTTGAGTAGGAGGGGGGAGGGTCATGTGGAAGATGGTAATGACATTGCTTCTTACTCTCAGTAGCACTCACAATGAGTATGAAAGAGGTACACCCCACAATTGTACAAAATATTATTATTAAGTTTCTCATCAAAAAAAATCTAAGTGCTGCTAAAATTCGGCACCATTTACTCTCATAATTCAGGAAAGAACCTTTTCATGGTCTTGAGTAAAGTAGTGGTGTAATAAATTCAAGCATGTTGGAAACGTTGCCCACCAGAATCACACTGCAGAACTCCTACGCTGTTCAAGAACTAATTGAAGGCAATAGTCCCATAGCTTTTCTTAAAATCTGTAAGTAACTTCAGCTATGGAAGTGTGCAATCAATTATTCACAATGATTTTGGATTCTCAAAAGTGTTAGCTCATTGGGTTCCAAAGTTTCTAAATACAGAGCAGAAAACCATGCGATTGGAAATTTCTCGGAGGTTCCTAATAAAGTATGAGGTGGATGGTGACACTCACTGAATGTGGTGGGTGGGTGGTAATGCTCTGGCTTTACATTTGGGAGGATGCAGGTTCAAATCCACATCCGGCCATCCAGACTTTGGATTTTCCGTGGTTTCCCAAAAACACTCCCGGCAAATGTCGAGATGGTTTCTTTAATAAGTCCCTGAATGAAGTCCTTGCCATTCCTTACCTCCAGTCCTTTCCCATCTCTAATGACCTCAACATGTTGAGAAAGTGTAAAGCCATAAGGGGGAAAAGTTGCACTTTTTGAATATCATCGTGTGCAGTGAGACTTGGGTCCATCATTACAACCCTGAATCGAAGAGCACCAGATTGGATGGCGGTAGGTGCACCAGTGAAAGTGAAGCTGTGGTTGCCTGCAGGGAAGGTCTTGGCCGCTATGTTATGGGACTGTAAAGGCATTCTGCTTGTTAATTTTCTTCAAGAACATTGAATCATTAATGTTGCCTATTGTTATCATCTTAGGTGAATCTGAGCTGCCCACAGGTCAGAAAGGCGCAGCATTCAGATATGAAGTACTTGCTTCTCCAGGACAATGCATGACCCCACACCACAACACTAGCACAACAAAAATTGGCCAATGTGCATTGCGCTTTCCTAGCACATCTACCCCACAGCTCACACCTGTCACCATGTGACTTCCTTATGTTTGTGCCACTCAGGGATGTGGAGGTGCAGCAGTTAATGTGCAATTGGTTGGATACATGTCCGCAAATTTTGATACTGGAACTAATGAAATACCAGACCGTTGGAGGGAGTGTGTAGATAAGAAGGGGACTGTGTCAAAAAAATAAGAAAAATTTAATTTGGAATTTATTTTGAAATTTTTGTTGCAAGAGGCTCATATATATTTTAGCTACCCTCGTAGTTTAGATGGTTTGCACTGATGGTTTTGAGTGTACATGCTCATGGAATTTGCAGGATTGGTGCTGGATCAGTTCTATATGTAGAATAACGTGCGGGAATGAGAGGGTATTTATAGAAGGGTATGAGATGCCTAGATTGTTGGTTTGCTAGATCAGCTAATTGATGGAGGACAGTGTGTGTTGAGCCCAAGGACTGTTTATAACAAAAGACATGTAGGAGAGGATGCACTTCCTGGGAACAACCAAGTACAGAAAGTTTTATGGTAATGTCAGTTTTCATCAATTAATTCAAAGCATTCACTTGTTTATGAGTATCACTGTCTTTCAGTTTATTATTTACGAGTCCTTAAGTGGCTAAAAAGTCTGATTTTACAACTGCAGGATCTTCCAGCGTGATGACACATGCCAAACACACCATCATGGGATCATGGTGAAACAGCTCTTCTCTTCTTCTCCCATTCCTTCCTACAATTTCTTTTGTCAGATTCTAGTTGTCGACGTTGTTGTTGTTCAAAATGCCGTGAGCCTTTGTGTACCATAAATTGCCAGCTATGTAGATCTGTCAGAGGTTTCATCTTCCTATTTTTTGTGTTTATTAGACATTTTTTAAGATATGACTTAAGCCCAATGCTGTATCGCTTTATTTGTTCTCCCCAATATCATTGGCCATTCTGTAGTTGCGAATACAGTATTTGTCTTGGGAGGTGAGTATGTGGCAGTTGGATGACAGTTGGTGCTTAATTATCATTGACACAATGATTGTGATACTCACTTCTTCTAGAATACTGACGTTTGTTGGTCTTAATTACTCTCCTCAGACAGTGTTGGTGGTACTTCTCCAGACATTTTAAGTGCCTTCTGTAGGTAGTTCAAGACTCACAGCCATAGATTAGAGGTGGTATTACAGTGGTACTGTAAATGTAAAGCTTGGAAAACACTCTTTTTCGGAGACTGCAACAAGCTGCACTAGCACATCTTATTCGATACTCCATTTCTTTATCAATATGTGCCTTTATGTGCCAATATGTTCCTTTGCTACCAAGGTAAGGAAAATGTATCACTTCCTGAAGAGTTTTTCTATTGACTGTGGAAGATGGAGACACTATGTTGGAGTTTGGTGCATGTTAGTAAATGATCTATGTCTTGCTAGTGTTAAGCTCTAGGCCCAATAGTCTTGTATGTTTCTGTAAATGCTTTTAAATCAATTTGTAATTCCTCCTCTGAGGTAGCCATGACAATAGTGTCATCTGCATATTGAAGTTCAACGACAGAAATCTAATATGACATTTTAGTTTTTCCCGGCGTATTGTTGATATAAATAACTCTCGGGTTTTCTGCCGGTTAATTGATTTATTTAGTTCTTTTTCTTTTAACAACGTTTCAGCAACTGCCATCGTTGCCTTCATCAGGTTAACTCTTACATACAAGGAAGGACAAGACACTGACTCGCGAGCCAGTCCTGACTCCTATAAATAGCCTGTTGCCAAGGGAAACTTCACGCTGCTCTTTGATTGGTCGGCGACGTACATGGCCATAGACGGGGTCAAACCGGTTTGGTTGCATCTTGGCATCTCGTAGCTGCATCCCGTAGCTCAGCAACTGGATGGCATTTAGTAGATCCATGGCAGTATCTCGAGTGGTCACCCATCCAAGTAAAAACCACGCATAACGTTGCCTTAACAGTTGGCATGTGCGGTCACCCATCCAAGTGCTCTCCACACTCATTGTTGCTTAACCGGCTGCATTACACGAGGTCTCTGGAACCGACCAATCACGAACGACTTATCTCCCATTGGTCGACGTGTCATGACGGCGTCTGCTCGGAAGATTGTGTCTAACACGTTGCTGTTTTAGGTCTTTTACGACTGGCTCCCAAGCCTCACTCAGGAACAGACCACCATCTCTGTTAATGCTGTTGTCACTTAATCGAATCTCCGGCGCTTCTCTGATCACTGAGTCCCAGAAATACGATATCTTAGCCAGAACTTCAGTATTGTCGAAGTTGATGCTGTGAAAATTTTCTATAGCATGTTCTGCTAATGCGGACTTGTCCAGTTGTAGTAACCGCAGATATCTTTGGTGCTCATTGCGGCATTCTTCAATAGTTCTTATAGTTTGTCCGATGTATACTTTTCCGCATTCACAAGGGATCGAATAAACTCCCGGAACTCGAAGGCCAAGGTCGTCTTTCACCGTGCGTAACATATCACGTATCTTGATAGGTGGACGGAAGATACTCCTTACGCCATATCGTGCTAAGATTCTTCCAATTTTTCCAGAAGTATTCCCGGCATAAGGCAACACAGCGACGGTTTTTGGAGACTCTTGTTCAGGTGTTAGTTTCAGTTTCTGGGGGAGAAAGGCCTGTTTAATATGTTCTTCGGAATAACCATTCTGTCTGAAAACTTGCCATAGGTGCCTTAGTTCTTCACGTAAGCTATCACTGTCCAAAATGGCTCGCGCATGGTGGACCAGTGTTGTCAAAACAGTTTTTCGCTGAGCTGGGTGATGAAAACTGGTAGCCCCCAAATACAGATCTGTGTGTGTGGGTTTCCTGTAAACGCTATGCGCCAAAGTACCATCTGGCTTACGTTTAATTCGTACGTCCAGGAAAGGCAGCATGCCATCTTTCTCAATCTCCATGGTAAAATGTATGTTAGGATGGATTGAGTTCAGGTGTTGCAAGAATTCTTCGAGCGCTGCAAAGCCGTGTGGCCAAATTATAAATGTGTCATCCATGTATCGAAAGAAGCATTTTGGTTTTAATGGAGCAGTGTCCAGAGCCCTTTTCTCAAGATCCTCCATATATAAATCA
Source organism: Vandiemenella viatica (assembly GCA_031002005.1). Classification (NCBI taxonomy): domain Eukaryota; kingdom Metazoa; phylum Arthropoda; class Insecta; order Orthoptera; family Morabidae; genus Vandiemenella; species Vandiemenella viatica. The sequence continues at coordinate 24,829 of JARYHS010014687.1, forward strand.
GCTACTACAGGAGAAACTGGCGAGCCCATAGCCACACCATCAGTTTGTTCATAGTATCGTCCACCATACATGAAATTAACCAGCAGAAAACCTGAGAGTTATTTATTTCGACAGAAATCTAGGTCCTTGACTCATAGTCTGTTAATATTAAATAGGTTTCCGTCAGTTCTGT
>JARYHS010014688.1:0-65002 GCA_031002005.1 Vandiemenella viatica
CAAAATGTATGCGAAAAATGGAGACTCCTGGCCCACGATCCTAAAGTGTGGCGTGGCAAGAAATTCTGCATTGAGTGAGCACATTTAACTGTCTGTTTGTTTTAATAGAAATATTAAAGAAAATTAAATTAACCGACCACATACCAAAGATGATGGCTGCGATGAGGGAAAACACAAAAGGCGGACAAACAAATCTACTATATAATTCCTCAGACTTCCACGGCCATCTTTGTTCATGATTAATTGACTTTCGGGTTATGCCATGTTGTTTATTTCATTACCTGAGCTTTTGGCTGGTATCCTCCAGCCTTCGTCAGAGATACTGTTTATGTTGACATAGCAATGAGCGCCAAGCATCGCAGAGTAAAAGGCCGCTATCTTTGTTGATGTTGTTGGTATTTTTTAAAATTTCTGCTGCCTCTTTCACCCTTCGGGGCCACCACTGGTCTTCTCTCCACAGTAGCCTCGTTTCTTAAAATTTTATTTGATGCCCGGTATTAATAGCATGGCGGACTACGGCGGATTTTTCGCTGTTGTTATATTTGTAGTGGCGGATATTTTCTTTAAGTCTCTCCGCCACTATCTCGCCGATATAAACACTGCCACAGCTGCAGGGGATTTCGTAAACACCCATAAGCTGGTGCGGGTGTAATCTGTCTTTTACCTTATCGGCGAGACAGGTCGCACTGTGGCGGAGAGACTTAAAGAACATATCCGCCACTACAAATATAACAACAGCGACAAATCCGCCGTAGTCCGCCATGCTATTAATACCGGGCATGAAATAAAATTTCAAGAAACGAGGCTACTGTGGAGAGAAGACCAGTGGTGGCCCCGACGGGTGAAAGAGGCAGCAGAAATTTAAAAAAATACCAACAACATCAACGAAGATAGCGGCCTTTTACTCTGCGATTCTTGGCGCTCATTGCTATGTCAACATAAACAGTATCTCTGACGAAGGCTGGAGGATACCAGCTGAAAGCTCAGGTAATGAAATAAACAATGCGGCATAACCCAAAAGTCAATTAATCATGAAATCTACTATATAATTTCATAAGCTCATTCATTCTCTCACCTTGAAAGCTATTGGCTGTAGAACGCTGTCACGAGTCAGCCTTCACTCGCAATATGGCGACCAGAGATACCATTAGAAGAAATTCAAGATTGTATTCACAATTTAATAGCTAAGCAACTGCTACCAAATTAATTGCCATAATACATTCATTAACTTTGCTTTTCGTAGTGTTTCATAGTTTAAAAAAAACAATGTGGATCTGCTTTTAAGTAACATGTTCCTAAGGAAATAAACTTAAAAAAATTACTCATAGTCTCCACTGTAACCAAGAATGCCAATTGTCATTCTCGCTTAGGTTAAATTTTAATTTAATTAAAACTTTCACTAATGTTGTAGCTTGACCAAAGTTTATGCATTACAGTTTATTTGCTTTATATTTATTTCACTGACAACTTTCATTAATGGTCTTCCTTCATTTTCGCTGTACATGAGTTATTTGGTTATTTTAATGTGACATCAGACCAAATATGTTACCAAATCAACTATGCTGGAATTCATTTTTTTGAAGTTGCTTAACTGTTTAATATTATGGAATGTGTATTAAGTTCTCTGGCCATTACAGATACTATGACCAATGATTATGTGTGTTTTCCCAGTCTCAATAAAAAACATCATGATCCATTCAAAGCAAACAGGAATTTTTTAAGGTTCAGTTGGGTTACAAAACTTTGGTCAGACCATTGCTCGAATATGGTAGTGTAGTATGGGACCCACATTTTGAGTATCAAATACAGGAGTTGGAGAAGGTGCAAAGAAGGGCTGCTAGATTTGTTTCTGGAAATTATCGTAGAATGCAATCAGTGACAGATATGATAAAGGAGCTGGAATGGGATTCATTGCAAGACAGGAGGAGGATGAGGAGAGTAATGGGAATGTACAGGGCATATACTGGCGATGAGGCATGGAAAGATATTGCAATAGGTATGAAAAGTAGTTCATGGAAGGGAAAAGATGACCATGACCACAAGCTGGCACTTGATTTCAGGCACAAGGGTGTGGGAAGATTTTCTTTTTTAGGTAAGGGTGTCAGGGATTGGAATGAGTTACCAAGGGGAATGATGAATAACTTACCGAAAACGTTAAAAGAATTTAAAGTTAAAGTTTGTAGAGGGCAAATGTAGGTGAGTGTAGGATAGGGGGAAGTTGGGTGTGTAGGGAAATTGCCACCGGAGCGTGTGCTCCATTGAAATTAAATTAAGTTTGTATTTAAGCAATTATATGATCGCGCTACTGTCCCTGTTCGTGTTTAATACCTACCTCTATTAATGCTTTTGACTTCATCAAGCTCAGAGTTTTAGTCACCCTGGACACAGGTCATGTTTATATTTTGTCAAATCTGGTCAACCTGTCATAATCGTTCATCCTCAAAACTGAAACTATTCTAGACCCGCGACAATACGTAAGGAACAGTCATGGGCCTACACTAGTATACAATATTTCGGTAACGGCCTTGAGTCATTGGTGACTTTCTCCGTGTGTACATATCCAGAACCTAATGGCCTGTTTATCTACTACTTGAAGAAGGTCGCCGCCAAAATATTGTATATTTGTTTTTTCCGTCTTCGTGTATTCTCTCATCGCAGCCATCAGCTTTGGTATGTGATGGGTTAATTTCCCTTTCCTTTATTATTTATATCCCCTAGAAGCTGCTTCGGTTTTCCTTAGGTTCATCATTGTTGATTTTAATAGCTCTTTTAAGATTTCTAAACAGCCATCACTGTAAGGTTTGGACTCCTGTACCAACATAGCCGTACCAAATTTATCAACTACTGTGTCAGATTACCTCGGTAGTTCTAACTGTGGAATACTAACATCTCGATATTGTGGGCCATTTCCTGAATTGCGATAGGATAAATTTTATAAATAATTTTCACGCCGATGCAATTGAATTCGTTGTTTTATTTCCCAAACGCATTTCACTTCATTCTCTGAAGCATCTTCAGTAGTACTGGCTGTTGGATATTTATACATGTAATCACATTTGTTCTGTGTTACAATTTAAACATGAAAATTGTGGTATATACAGATATAAGCTTACTTACATTTTTCATTGCTCACAAATGCTTGTAATAGTACAGTGTTTCAGTATCAGTTATGTTTGTAGCAGCAGTTTGCCTTACTGGTGTTCGTTGCATCTTTTTGAATAATTGCGTAGCACTTTCACTGCACTGCAACATATTGATTTCTGATGGCTTACGAAACACTGTACAATCATAAGTATATGTGACCAACGAAAAATACAGAATCGCTGAAGAGCTTCAGATAGTGAAGTGAAACGCGTTCAGGAAATAAAACAACGAATGCAATTGCATTGGTGTGAAAATTATTTATAAAAAATCTAAGTCGATACTACTTAAAACTGTTCTCAGTTTATGTAATGGTTTGTTTTATATGCAGTGATATGGAAGAGTACATGAAGCAGGAACGAAGTTTTTCTCGGCGTTGAGAATGGATGTAGTCTTCTCGGGAGACTAGCCGAGTAAGTAAGATGTTTCCACACGATATTTCGGCAATCTCACTCTCCGTCGCCATCTTCTGGTGAAGTGCCGGATCTGTCAGAAGGCTGGTTCTTATAGCCTCCGAATGCGCACAGTGGTTGGCGTGCGCGCAGCTGGTTGGCTGACTCGGTCGGCGCCTAGGCGGTGGAGTGGGGGTTGGTGCCGGTAGGAGGCACGCGTGGGCGCAGTTGATCCGCGGCCGCCGTGCTGTGCACTTCGGCGCGCTGACGACGTATTGCATTAATGACAGGTGTCAACGCTTCGCTCAGCTGGTATCCACAGTCCCGGTTGACGAGATTGCGCGTGGTGCGAATTTCAACTGCTTCTGTGAGAATACTGTCCCAGAAGTTCCTTGTACGCGCCAATATCCAATGTGGATACCAGCTGAGCGAAGCGTGGACACCTGTCATTAATGCAATACGGCGGCCGCGGACCAACTGCGCCCACGTGTGCCTCCTAACGGCGGCAACCCCCACTCCACCGCCTAGGCCCGACCGAGTCAGCCAACCAAATGCGCGCACGCCAACCACGCACGCATTCGGAGGCTATAAGAACCAGCCTACTGACGGATCCGGCACTTCACCGGAAGATGGCGACGGAAACTGAGATCGCCGAAATATCGTGTGGAAACATCTTACTTACTCGGCTAGTCTCCCGAGAAGACTACATCCAGTACATGAAGTGTTTTAAGTCCATTGTAGTGGTAAGTTCTGAAGTATAAGGTATGTACAGTACAGTGACTGAATGTGAACTGGATAATAACTGTGTTTCTGGATTTAATACTGAGTGTGGAATTGGAGGTTTTACATTTACTATTTTTCCTCCTCCATTTTTTAAAAGAAAAGATTAATTGTTTCAAATTGTTTATTTATTCTTGGGTAGAAAATTAACTCCACAACTGGGCAATGGACAGCCTTTATCTCAAAGTATTTGTATGAGGTGGTAAACGGTATCATCCAAATTTAGTTATTTTTTTTATTAATTTTCTATCTGTGTGTTTACTGTCAGATTTGCACATCTGCTTATCTTGTAATCTAAGAATTTGTTAAACTTCTCATAACTTCATTGTAGAAGATTTCAATCAATTATTAAAGTCCTGCTGCAGAAACTTGCCATATTAAACTAATCGGAACTTGGTGTTTTGTTTATGATTTTGTAAAGATTTACAGGTGATTTTAACTTTCACCAAAATACAGGGTGCGGCAAAAAGATCTGGCAGCTTTAAAGTAAGAACAACCTGAAAAATATTGTTTATTACATAAGGGTGTTTGTGTAAATTAATGAAAATAACCTCAGAACTACCAATTTCATCTGTTTTAAGATGTGAAGATAATGTCCTTTAAATAATGTCCATCTTTGAGCAAGCATTCTTCCACCTTTGGACTGATGCTGTTGAACGAACACCTGCTCTAACATTGCGTGAAGCAGGTTGGCAATTTCTTGGCATATGGCTTCTTTCAGTTCGTCCATTGTGTGGAGTTTGTTTGTGTAACTCTTGCTTTAATGAGCCCCTACAAGAAAAAAAATCACAAATGTTAATGTCTGGCGAGCGAGCTGGCCATTCAATGTCCCCAAAACGCGAGATCACTGGGCCATGAAACTTGCTTCTCAAAATGCCCACAACCTCATTGGCTGTATGGGCGGTGGCCAGATCTTGCTGGAAGCAGATCCTCCTGTGCACTAAACGTTATCTCTTAAGTTCAGGGATCGGGAAGTTTTTCAACATCAACAGATAACATTGCGAGTTGGCTGGTAACAGCTCGACCACCCTTTTCGAAGAAGTATGACCCAATGACACAACTTTTCGTTACACCACACGGTAACCTTAGGAATGTGCAGAGGATATTCATGCAGTTGATCCGGATTTGTAAGTGACCAATAAGTTGTGTTTGTTTACATAACCTTCCAGATGGAAATGTGCTCGCTAATAACCTCGATGTTGTTGTGCCTTAAATCCCCCCCCCGCCGCCACTGGAAATGTGCCTCGTTGCTCATGATGATATGAAGATCTTCAGAGCATTATACAGTGATCATGACATTGATATTCTACGAGACATTTCAGAGTTAAAGGTATGGTGTCAGGTAAATAAGTTGCATCTTAACGTAAAAATATGTACTATCCTGATGTTTTTCCCAATGTCACAACCTGCTGCCTGTTAACTACTCACTATGCGGTCAAAATGTGCAGATAGTTAACTCAATAAAAGACTTGGGAGTGACGACTGATGATAGGCTTACTTTCTCTGATCATATTAACTACACAACTCTGCGAGCATTTCGTGTCCTGGGATTCAAATGTAGATCTGGGAAAGAATTCAAAAACATTAAGACACTGTTTCAACTTTTCTCTGCCATTGTCAAACTGTTCCTGGAATATGGTCACCATTTTCAGATCAACAAATTAGCTGTGTCGAAATAGTAGAGCGTAAGTTCTGTAAGTTCCTGTTACACTATCCTCATGATGAAAACATTACAGACATGTGTGACGTGTATCACTATTATAACATTAACAGCCTACAAAGTTGGAGGCAATTGACAGACCTATGCTTTTTCTACAAAGTTGTCAATGGTATTATCAATTCTCCAGAAATACTCAAGCAATTCAAGAAGACTGCTGGAAGCTGTAAAACCCAACAAAAACTATGTTGCTTTTGGACCATACGCTAGAATAGTAAGTCTGGTTAACATACATGCTACCAACATCAATATCTTTGGAGGATTTCATGCTGGACTAATCTTCAACATGAAAAGACTTGTGTTAATAATCTTATATGTTGATACTAACTTGGGAACCATCAGACCTGTTCAGAACGGATTTCGATCCCCCGAGTATATGTTGAAGGGTATTTACTCCATATGTCTGTGTTACAATTATTTCTTCAAAATGAGCCCTGGGTATCAAGAAATTAACGTGGAAACATGTGAATATATTTTAAATATTATAATTTTAGTATATTGTTTAAAAGCTTCAGCGTGGTGTATGCGGTGAGGCGCTGTCTTCCCATTTTGCGAACCCGGGTTCAAATCCCCATATTGCCAAATATTTTTATTTCTTTTTTTATATGCAGTAATCATTGAACATTGATTTTATTTCATTTAAAATTCATTTACGAATTTTTATCATGCGAAATAACAGACATTATGTTAGTTTCAAACATTTACATCCTTCCACCACTGAATGGAAATAAGTATAACTGTGGTAGGGGAGAAAAACCCCAACCTTATGGCTGTAATATATGTACTTTACAATATTAATTGTAGAGACACAAGTATAGAAACGATGAACATGAAATATACCTGTTTCATTAAAAAAAACACATTAACAATAAACAATGAAATAATGATTTTCTAAAAAAAAAAAAAAAAAAAAAAAAAAAAAAAAAAAAATATTGGGAGTGTATATTCTGTAATATTTTGTTTTAAAAGTTATTTTGCATAATAAAAATTCGTAAATGAATTTTAAATAAAATAAAATCAATGCTCAATGATTACTGCATATAAAAAAAGAAATAAAAATGTTTGACAGTATGGGGATTTGAACCCGGGTTCAAAATGGGAAGTTAGCACCTTACCACATACACCACGCTAAAGCCTTTAAAACAATGTACAAAAATTATAATATTTAAAAGATATTCACAAATGTTTCCATGTTAATTTCTCGATAGCCAGGGCTCATTTTGAAGAAATAATTGTAACACAGACATATGGAGTAATTACCCTTCAACATATACTCGGGGGATCGAAATCTGTTCTGAACAGGTCTGATGGTCTCCAAATAAGAATTATTTCTTTATGTACAAAGCCAATTGGCATATTAATAAATAAAAAATCATTAAAAAAAATTCATCAATCAACATAGCAATCATTTATCTGCAAATGCTTTACGCTTTGCATAGTCGTTAGGCATTACCTGCTGGACAATAGCCATTTTATACAGATGGAAGTGCAGATAGAAACCCAATATTCACCTTACCGAGCGGTCAGACATGTGCAAAGCAGCTGCCAGCTGCTGAGGAGTAGCTTCCACAGCTTCTCTTACTCGATTGATGTTCTCTGGTGTTGGGGCTGACCTTGGATAGCCTGTATACTTCTTTTTTAATGATGAACCAGTAGTTCTGAAGGTCCTCCCCCATAGCATAATTGTGTTACAAGTTGGTACTCTTCCTCTTGGACCCACTTTTAAACGTCTGCTGAACAGCAACGCAGGAATCACTACTTTTAAAAACGACTCGACAACAAATGCACGGTGCGCTCCCGACCACTGCTCCGTGGCTTCTGCAAATGTCCACGTGTGGGCTCTGGAACACATGTATCTCCACCACCCCCCACCGTGTATTCGCCCAACCGTATGGCAGCAAAAACAGTCGGATCATTTTGCCGCACCCTGTATGTAAGTAAATTCCTTACACTTTTCAAAATGAGGGCAGCTTCTCGAATAACAACACCGGCAGTAAAGTTTTTATATGGTTTTTATTTCAACAAAACACTCAGTAAAATGTACATGAACAAGACATCAAACTTATTCCATAAATTTAAAGAAGCAACCTTGTCTGCTTTTGATAATCACCAGGTTATACAGGCAGTACAGAATATCGCAAGCACCAGCCAAGACTCCTGGAGTTCTGACAATTGCTCCAACAATAGAAATCATATAAAAGCAATGACAACAACTTATACAAAAAACTTAAAGTTATACAGAAATATTTGAACATTTAACTGACAAAATTAAACAATTCTAAACACTGCAAAACATTTTATCTTATACAGCAATCTTGATTACAGTCTTATAATTGACATGTGACTGTATCGAAGAATGTTGAGAATACCATGTACAGACCACACCACAAATACTGCTCCATAAAATGAAAAAAAGATATGGAAATATTGACCTCCGTAAAAACATGGAAGCTGCAGTATCTTGGCCAAATCATGAGGAACAATAGCCGTTATGAACTCCTGCAGTCTGTTCTCCAGGGGAAAATACCAGGAAAGAGAAGTGCTGGCAGAAGAAGAACTTCCTGGCTAAAAATTATGAGAAAATTGACCTCCAAGACAACTACGGAGCTAATCCGAGCATCAGCCAGCAGAGACGAGATAGCCAAGATGGCTGCCAACATCCAGAACAGATAGGGACCAGAAGAAGAATTGCCATTTCAGAACCTATACCATTTTTAATAAAATTATAATTGACTTTATCTATTTCCATCCATAAGGGACCATCCATAAACCATGTAGCTCCATTTTGGTCTCCTGTGAGCACCCCCACCCCCCTCTCCCCCATGTAGCATGATGTGTCTTTTGCCTCTACCCCCCTCCCCTCCCCTCCTCCCATGGCACATAGCTTTTTGCCCTAGTGATTCCAGAAGATATATTGTACTATTTTCTGTTGTCAGACTATCATAAATTATGTATGATTAAACTAAGGAAAAAGGAAACTGCTTTAGGCAATACAATTGTAAGGAAAGGGAAAATGACTCATCACTCACCAAAGTTGAAGGCAGTGACAAGAGAAGAACATATATTACGAACACATAAAAAAAACTCAATATTTCAGATATTAAACCTTATTCAAGATGTAGAAAATGAGTCATGAGGCTCGGGAGGTGTGCACACGCCGAGGTTTGCTACATGACCTTTTAAATTTAAAAAAGAAAATTAAATAAATATGGACGGCTAAATTTTGAAAAATAAAATAAGGTAATTAGTTAAATGACAATAATGCTACTTCTAATCCTACTAATATTGAGTGATGTGCCAAGGAAAGGAATTTTATCTGTTTTTACTTTATCCATGATATATGGACTTTGTGAAAGTCTGTAACTATGTTTACTATGATAAGGTATGCAAATAATTTTCTGCGACACAATTACTTTAATAAATTATTATTTAATTTATTTTATTTTATTGATATGCGTGACGCGTTTCGAGAAATTATTCTCATTTTCGAACGCTATTTTATTACATGTTTTGCATTTTTGGTGTGACGAGTGCTCGTGACATCTTCTGTTTGATGTTATCCGGTTTTACCTTGTATTTCCTGAAATTGATATTTTGGATTGTGTGCTAAACAGTTTGTTTTTTTTTTGCAATTAATAGGGAGTGTAATAATAAATTTTAAATAAAACTTACATTTTACGAAGGTTTCTCCAAGGTATGATTTACAGAATTTCACACGTGCACTTCGTCACTACATAATATTTACATATAGACACAAACAGTGCAAAGATCCTTTAGTACATCTTATTTAATAAAAACAGTAACTGTGTCGCAGAAAATTATTTGCATACCTTATTAATTTTATCTGTGGTTGAGGCCCGGTGGGTGTCTGGTATCTAGGATGTTTTGGTAAGCAAGTTTTAAATTTAAAAAAGAAAAAAATAAAGTAAATAAATATGTTTGTAATGTATGTTCTTCTCTCGTCGCTGCCTTCAACTTTGGTGAGTGATGAGTCATTTTCCCTTTCCTTACAATTATAAATTACATATGGGAATAGTTAAATGACGGAAATAAATATTCACTTGCTGTTGTGGGTTCTGTACCTTATTTTAACTGTTACAAATGATATGAATAAGAAGAAGCTATGTGGCTTGGCTTGGACACTCCCCCCCCCCCCCCCCGACCACAACCACCATGTAGCTGAGTGTAGCTTTCCAGCCAACCCCTCTCCCCCGTACCCCCTAGATATAGCCACATAGTTTGACTATATATTCTTAGAAAAAATACATAAATTTACAATAAACTACTATATATTTTTATGGAAAGGACAGATGAAATACAACCAACACTCACCAAAGCTGCAGGGAGGAGGGCAGCAGCAAGACAAAACAACACACAAACAAAGAAAATACAATATTTCAGGTAAAACGCTTCTTCAAGGCAACGGATGTAAATGGCTGGGCTTGTGCAAGACTTGTGTACGATGCAGCCACTCATAGAATGCAATAGACCGTCGGAGGTGGTGGGGGGAACAAAGATAATATAACTGCAAGTATAAGAAAGATTAAAATGGTTGAAAAAAATAATAGTAATAAAAAATATAAACAGAAAATTTTGAAAAATATATATGAATCTATTGTGCTGGCCAGAATTAATTTCCGTCAATATCTTCCATCCTCACCCTATACACCCATCACTGGCCAGCACAATAGATTCATATATATTTTTCAGTTATATTTTTATTTATTTATATTGTTTATTACTATTTTTTCAACCATTTTAACCTTTCTTGTGATTTATACTTGGCTTATATTATCGTTGCTTCCCCCACCACCTCCGATGGTCTATGAGTGGCTGCGTTGAACGCTAGTCTTGCACGAGACCAACAATTTACATCTGTTGACTTGAAGGGTTTTGCCAGAAATATTGTAATTTCTTTGTTTGTGTGTTGTTTTGTGTTGCTGCTGCCCTCCTCCCTTCAACTTTGGTGAGTGTTGGGTGTATTTCATCTGTCCTTGCCATATAAAAAATTGCCTCGCAGAATTTCTTTCCTTTTATTGTTACTTATACTGCATATATTTTAATTTAAATGGTTTTCGTTTAGTAGGAACTGATTCATAAGAAATATTTCTAGAGTTTTTACACATTTGGAATTGATACCACTGGTTTTGTTACTGTAGTTACAGTAACAAATGAGGCCGTAACTGCATGTGACATATACTTTGTTGCAGCTCCTCTTACTCTGAAGACGAAGCAGTGGCAATGCTGCAGCAGATGTCGCAGCTGCAGACTCTGGAAATTGAGAGTGTCGTCATGCCGTCAGTCCTCGACGCCCTAGCTGACAACTGCTGCAGCCTCACAACTTTGAAAATTCACTCCTCTCAGACGCTGAGTTACCAGGTAAGCTGCTGTGCTGTGAAGGTAATACAAGAATGTCTTCATGCATAGCACAGCCGTAAATAAAAGTTGTAGTATTGGAAATTATTTCAGACTAGTTGACTCAACAGACGTTGTCTGGTCCAAGTTTCAATAATTTCTTTTGTCAATTTGTGAAAAGCTTTGCAAAGCACCTCGCGTATTAACGATAATTCTGAGTCCTGGTGGAACGATTCAATGCGGCGTGTTTAAGTTCGTGATTAAATGTTCCTATTACTACAGGTTCAATTTCGTCCGGTCGCCAGTGGGGATTCCACAACTAATACTAAGAATTAAAGTTATTCACAAAACTAATCACTTGAAGCAGCATGTGGTGGCAGCTATACTAGGAATTACTACCACACAAATCAAATAAGTTTGCATTCAACACACAACTTTATTATCTGGAGAAACACGAAAAATACACCGTCGAAGTATCCACCAGTTACAGTGACCCGTGTAATCGAACTTCTATCACCAAAGTTTGCAGGATTCGAACCAAGTAGGCGAAAATAGTATGTCGTGCCGCTATCACAATAATTAGAAAGTTCGGAGTACTGTCCTCGTCCACGTACACTGAACACTCCGCATAATACTTGAAATTACAGTACATGTTAGTTGCACCGTTACAAACACTTTTAGATTATCGTTCCCGCGGTATTGTCCTCAACAGTCGGCAACTCCCGCCATTAGGTCCACACGGTATTGCAGCGTACTGTCGACTGTCGCCATATTGTTTAGACTCCCTCAAAGATATCCCCACTCACAGATACTCCTCTCAATCTGTGTTAGTTCAATGGTATCGTTACAGCTTATCAGGTGGAAAGGCTGCACGGGGGTTTGCAACACCTTCACCTGATCTATGAACAATTAAGTTCGTGACCATGTATAGCCTTCTGGTACCTATGATATTAAATAACCTGGTCGCCACGCATTCGTATTAATAAACCCCAAATGCGAAGGGTAAACAAGATAAAGTCATTTAACACAGGTTGAGAATAACACAGTACTTATATTCATGATAATAGTTCACTCGTACATTGTTGGTACCAGAATTTTGAATAAAGCATCGAACCACAGTTTCTTTGAAGATTACAAATTAAGTACAATTGTACGAGAAGACAAAAACTCACAAAGTCCCCCTAACAATAGTGAGTACTACGGCATGTTGAGACTTGCCTAAACCGCTACCCTAATCTGCACCGCTAACTAGCGCGAAGTTGCGCGATCGCTTTCCGGTGTAAGAATGAGACAACGTGAGCTTACAGCAAGGTCTTTTATAGAATTATACGAGCCTGTGACCTTGGCGAATCTTTCTTTAATTAATATCTCCAAAAGTACATAATGGTTTAACTTGGAATTTTTTGCAGGGACTTTCTATTGTCATGTTCTATCTGTTTTAATTTAATTTAACATTCCAAAGGGTTTCTAAAGTCTTAAAACTAAAGTCATCACATGACCAACTTGGCGGAATTTTTACGCGCTTCACCAACAATTGGCGACAATCTATTTTTCAAAAACTTAATTACCGGACAAATGCTTAAACTTTTTACCGAAACAATGATATCTCCATAATAGTCTCAATTAGGGCTATCTACTGATATAAATTTCAAATTAATATTCCTTTTAATTAAAAAGTTCATTTTTTTATCTTAATTAAAACTGCTTATTAGACTTTGCCAAATTATTTAATTTTACTACCAAAATATCAGGAACAGTGCTGACTATAGCTGGTTATAAAAGGTCAGCTGTAGCTTTACTCAATTTAAAGATATTCCAAATCTTAGATTTCTACTTTTCCGATCGCGTGTTTCAAAACATGAACAAACGGGAATACCTCTTATACTAAACGTTTCCCGATATGATAAATACACTTTAAAATGATTTTTATGGTGAATTGTCCCTGTGGGAAAGATTACAGGAAAATCCCTTAAGGTTGACAACTATTATTCTCGAAATTTCTAAGTCCAACATCGGCAACTTTATAATTGATCTATAGAATATTTTACTGCTGTGGGTAGCTAGTGGGAGTGCTTTTGGTGAACAAAAAGGTACTTTACAAACTGTTGAGAATGTGTAATCTATGTAAAATAAGAAAAAATAAAATTTCTTAGTGATCATTGTATTTATTAACAACTAGCTGCTGCCCACGACTTCGGTCGTGTTTGTAAAGAATTTGGATTGACAGCTACCGACATCTAACCAACATAGAGCACGATGGGAGACTCGATGCTATTATTACACACAAACGCCAGTCATCTGCGCTATGTAGTTCAAGCAGCTAAGTAAAATATATGGACACAGATCTTTGGTCGAAATACGAAAATATCCTCGATCGACCAATTTCAACCACCATAACTCCCACACTCTCAGTTACTGAAATTCGGCCAACGTTGTGATTGACGGGTAACTCTGTGCTATTACCACACACAAACACCAGTGATCTGCGCTAGATAGTTTTTACTGAAAAGTAATACACCATGACAGAAGTTTTTGGTAGAAATATGAAAGTGCCACAGGTCGACCACTTTCAACCACCATATCTCCTACACCCCCACATCTACCGACATCTAACCACCATAGTACACGATAGGAGACACAATACCACTACCACACACAAACACCATTGGTCTATGCTTTGTAGTTGTGGCAGCAGAGTGACATATATGGAGACATATGTATTTGGTCGAAATACGAAAATTCCCTGCATCGACCACTTTTAACCATCATATCTCCCACATCCCTACAGCTATCGACATTGGGCCAACATTGTGCATTAAAGGAAACTCCATGGTACTTCCATACACAAAGACCTGTGATCTGTGTTGATAGTGGTGGCTGAAAAGTGAAATATAGGGTAACATACGTCTATTTATAGATATATTGAACATTGGATAGGATAAAAAACCACCGCTTACCAAAGAAGGGGATTCCAGTGGCGTTGGTACACGAAAAAACACGAACACACAAAGAATAGAATTTTCGAGCATGGCTCTTCCTCAGTAGAAGTGAGATGGCTGCACGCAAGCGCTGCTGGCAGCCAACTTTGTATATATATATATATATATATATGTGTCCATGTTTATTCAGTTTGAGAAGTAGTATAATCATAAGTACACCAATGGGAAGTTTTACATGCGGCAGTATGCTGTCGAAATGCTGGAAATGTGTCTTGTGCCTGGAATATGATCGATTTGGAACCATGCGGTTTTGTTCCTCAATTTCAGTCATAATTAAATTAAGTCAGAATTTCATGTTAACTAAATGATTTATTTTCTTCCATTAAATTTGAAATCTCAACGAATCCCAAGGTGTTTTATTTGCATTTCGATCATCGCACCACCAAACTGGTTTCGATTGTTTCGTAGATCATGCATCGTTCAGTGTAAGGCCTCCAAAGAGTTTAATGTGCCATTGTACATTCATTCCAAACAATCCAGTTCTTCGAAAGGTTGTATGTTGGAGTTAGACTACGTTCTCAGCAATCATCATCATTTTCTATCCTCCCAGGTGCTGTTCACGAGCACTCTCCACTTCTTCCTGTCCATGAATAGATGATGTTGATGAACAGTCTTCCAATCAAGCCCTTAGCCTTCTACATCCTTTTCGATTTGGTCAATCCATTTCTTTTTGGGCCCTCCCACACCTCTTTTACCTTGGATGTTCTTATTAAAGTAGGCCTTCGCTCTTCTTTCTTCCTCCATCCTTTGGACATGTCCATACCACCTCAGGCGAGAGCACTGTAAGGATTTTGCCACACTGCTGTTTATTCCGGCCTCTGCAAGATTGATTCCATTCCTCACTTTGTCCTTTCGTGTTCTCTGAAGCAGTGGTCAAGAAGGGCCCCGGTGCAAAAAATTTATTTTGGGTCCTCAGGCCAGATGGGCCTTTTTTTGCTTTGTGTTACTGGTAAGGGCCGCCTGAGCTGAGGATGGGGCCCTCGAGTTGTGCTTAGAGGCCGCCCTGAGCAGTGGTTGGGGGACCCCCCTGAGCAGTGAGAGGGCCCTTAGTGAGGGACTTCCTGTGTCTCTTCTCAGGGGGGCCCTCAGACGGCTGTAGAGCTAAAAAAAGGTCGCCAGTTTGCCATGAAGGCTCGTGGGCCTCTGAACTGCACTTGGGGGCCCCCTTTGCGTAGGGGCCCCGGTGCACTGCACCGCCTAGCCCCATATTAGCTACACCCCTGCTCTGAAGCATGGTATGCAAAAACTTCATCCCAGAGGCTTGATGTCTGCTATTCTCTCTTCTGGACAGGGTACATGTTTCCAGTGCATAAGTCAGTATGGGGATGTAATAGGTTTTGATTGGTGTTAGGGATGGCGATTCTTTACGATAAAGATCGATTCTTGAATCAATTCGAATCGAAATTTGATAAATCGATTCACAAAAAAATCGAGATCTAAAATATCGATTTTCCAAAAATCGATCTTTTTAGATTTGGTTTTCGTGTTCGTATTTTCAATATAATTCCAATCATGAAAAACAAAAAAGGACACCATAATAATCGATCTCTTATCATTTTTAAACTAATTAAAGTTTTTTTACTACTAAGTATCAGGTATATAATTAGACATTTATTTCACAAATTTGTTGGTTACATAAAACAGTTTTGAAATGATATAGTTTACACATCCCAGTGCTTAATGTCAAAGCTTTTCAGGAACAACAGTCTGTCCAGTCTACTAAGATCCAAGCGGTTCCGCTCATCACTTGCGATGTTCCTGGCAATAAAAAAAAGGTGCTTGCAAGGTACTAATGATCCCACTATACAGATATACTTCTGGATGTTGAGTAAACGTGATGATAAATTGATTTTTTTTGTTCTTGCTAGTAAATTATAGGATCATACTTCAGGTGCACAACTGCTTGCGATAAATAGTGTTTCAATTCTTCGTTTAAGCCCTGATTTTCATGTGCAAGCGTATTACATGTAGAAATTGCTATTTAACATTCGATTTCCACATGTGAAATATCGATTCAGTTCCGTAAATCGATTTAAAAAATCAATTTTTTTAGTCCAAAAGATCGATTCTTCGATTAATTGATCTCAGATCGCCATCCCTAATTAGTGTATGTTTGTACTTTCTGTCCACTTTTTTGTCCCACAATAGAGTTTGTAAGACCTTAGGCCGTTACCGGGGCTGTAGTATAGCCTTAGTGCCTCAACTAACAGTTTATGTTGACTCAAATTTCTGCAGAAAATTTATGAAATAATTTAGATTTAACCATGTAGCCGGATAAACTCAACGTAAATCCTTGAGGTCGCCACAATATTTGTTAAACCACAAATAGAGAAAAGGTTTGCTGTCTACTAAAAATTACAAGTCCACTTTACTCAAAAAATTAGAAGTTTATTTAAAAATCAAAAGTTCAAAATTAGCATTATACAGTTGAGCAGGCAAATCGAACGCACTTTTCCAAAGGTTGCAAGTTGTGGAGAGAAATTTAACCGACCGTACCCCTTTTGAATTTTAAACATTCTTAAGTCATTAAAGTTGCTATATAACACGACACGACACATGGTCGAAAACAGTTCACTGACCAGCATAGCAAGCTACGACCAGCGACAAAACCGGCGTAATGTTACTTCACATACTGTTCCCGAAGTACAGACCAGACGAAAACCGAAAGCAAGAAAAGACAGACTCATTTGGCTAAGTACCCATTTTAAACATCACTGATAAAGTCATGCGCGGAGTTGCTCGATCACTTCCTGGCGTAAGAATGAGACAACGTGTGCTTACCGCACGAACTATTATAGCCCTGCGCGCGCCTATGACCTTGGCAAATCTTTCTTTAATTAATATCTTCAAAAGTATATGATAGTTTAATTCGAGATTTTTACAGGGACTTTCTATCATCCAGTTCTATCTATTTTTATTTAATTTACCATTCCAAAAGGTTTCTATCGTCTAAAACTGTATTCATCACGTGACCAATCTTGGCGGACTTTGCGGACTTTCCCGAAACTTCCACCCGACAATCAGCAATAATCTATTTTCAAAAACTTTTTTTTTTTTTTTTTATTGTATTTACGTCTCTCAACAGCGAGGTCTTTAGAGACGGGAAAGGATGTGGGGCAAGGATGGGGCCAAGGAATGAGAAGGAATTCGGCCATGGCCTTTTGAAGGAAGCATCCCGGCAATTTGCCTGGAGTGATTTGGGAAACCATGGAAAACCCAAATCTGGATGCCCGGACGGGGATCGAACCACCGTCCTCCCGAATGCGAGGCGAGAACACTATCCGTTACACCGCCACGCTCGGTATTCAAAAACTTGATTACCAGACAGATACTAAAACTTTTATGGAAACCAATATATGTACGAAATCGTCTCAATTAGGGCTATCTACTGATGTAATTTTTAATTTAAAATCTCTTTTAATAAAAAACTTATTATTTTCTGTTAATTAAAATCGCTAATTAGACTTTGCCGAATTACATAATTTTACTGCCAAAATATCGGGGATAGTGCTGACTACAGCTAGTGATAATAGTTCGGTTGTAGCTTTACTCAATTTAAAGATATTACAAATCTTAGAATTTCTACTTTTCCGATCGCGTGTTTTAAAACGTGAACAAACCAGAATATCTCTTAAAATAAACGTTTTTCGATATGATAAATACACTTTAAAATGATTTTTATGGTGAATTGTAACTATGGGGAAGATTACAGGAAAATTCCTTAAAGTTGAAAACTACTCTTCACGAAAAGAGTAGTTTTCTAAGCAAAACTAGAATTTGCCAAAATTCTAAGGTGCTTACAAGTTCTCACCTGGTTATAGAAGACTGCTGCATTATTATTTCTGTATGTAATCCCACATTACTGGTGTTATCTTTGCTCAGAGTACTGCCAAGATATTTGAATTGGTCAACAATTTGGAGTTGTTGTTTGTTTAGGTAAATAATCGTAATTGAAGTTGCTGTACCTGTTGCCATGACTACTGTCTTACTCTCGCTGATTTTCAGTCCATACTCCTCAAACAACTTGTTCCAAGCCTCCAGCTTCTCTTGCACCTCTTCTGCACTTTCACCCCAAATCATGACATCATCAGCAAAGAGTGGGGCTTTTGTTTCTTTTCCATTCACTTCTTTGAAATTCTTCAAGATGTCATCCATAACAGCAATGAAGGACAGAGCACAGACACTCCTCTTCTTGTCTCAAACCACTTGCTCTGTCTGTTGCCTATTTGCACACAGGCTTTTGTGTTTTCATAAAGCATTTTAATCTTAGATAACTATGTACGTTCTCACGGCGGCAATGCTTTATAAAAACTTCTCGGGTTTCATGCCGCGTCAAAATTGAGCCGTCTGGCGATGTTTCGGAAGCTTGCACTGCTTCCATCGTCAAGCCCCCGCTTAACATTACTGAAGTCTGCCACACGGTAGTCTTTTATATAGTGCCAGCAGCCGGCATGTCGTTTTGTCGAAACGGACACGAACCATGTTTTGACAAAATGACACGGCTTTGTTACACAAATAACTTTTGGGACAGTGTTGTGAAGGAGGCTATTGAGATTAGGCTTAGCAATAATGTTATTAATCGTGATCAAGGCCTCAATTTAAGCCAAACTTGGAAGCCAGTAATTGGATTATTACAAACGTGACGGAATCGAGCCATATTAGGACATAGGAGTGACCCGATCGTGACGTCACCAAGCGAGCAGGGCCTAACTAGACCGCCCCTCCACGCGCTTTCCCCTCCGCTACCGGCTGCTGGCGCTATATAAAAGACAACCGTGCGGCAGACTTCAGTAATGTTAAGCGGGGGCTTGACGATGAAAGCAGTGCAAGCTTCCGAAACGTCGCCAGACAGCTCAATTTTGATGCGGCATTTTAATCTTGTTGATTAAGGATTCTAGTACCCTTCTTCGTTCTAGACAATCCCAAATTTTTGATCTTGCAATGATATCAGAGGCCCTTGAAACGATGTATCTGTAATTCCTGATGAAGCAAGTGCAATTACAATTTCATTCCAGAAGTGAATCGTTGCCAAAATCAATGAGAACAATTTTTTCCCCCCATTTCCCCTGGGAGCATGCAAGAAGAAAATCCCTCTAGTTCCATCATTTATTACTTTCATGATCATATTATTGTTGCCAATTAAACAATCAAACATTTGTTTGAACTGATTCTCTTAATGCATCACAATCATATTTTTTTTTTTGCGTTTCAACTCTAGATTAAATGTGTCATGCACTGGACAATTGGGTGCTGTCATGAATAATTAAGGTAATACCTTGTTCAATATCATCAAGCACATGTTCTCAATCAATATCAATTAGAATAGAAATAAAATAATTATATATGATGGAAATATTACAAAACTGCACAAAAAATGAAAATTTTATTTTAATTTAGGCTGTAATAGGTTTTTTTCCTGATTTTTCTACAGATCTTCCAGTTTCCTCCCCCCCCCCCCCCCCCCCACCCCGTCCACCAAATAAGAAACATTTGAATTATTTCCTTCCCGGGAGCATAAGGAACAAAACAAAAAGCATTACGCATATGCATGGTTCAAATCGTTAGTCTTGAGTTCATACAAAAATCCAACACAAAAAGGACTTTATATTTCCAGAATTTTCCGGCAACTTTTCCAATATTACTTTCTCTAAAACCCTCATTGGCATTAGTCTGAACATTTATTAAAAAAATTAGCTAAATCTGTCTAGCATCCTCAAGCGATGTGGTTACCATCGAATAGCATCTCCATTTTATTTGCACAGATGAATTAGATTCTATTCATAAAGAAAGTGAATCATCACTTAAACAGTCGAAATAAATAAATTTAAACTGTTTGTATTTACCTATAACCTTTTTTTTATGCCTGATCAGTATCGAGGTAATTAGAGGCGGGAAAGGATGGGGGATAAGTAACTGTAAGGAATTCGGCCATGGCCTTTTGTAGGAAGCATCCTGGCATTCGCCGGGAGTGATTTGGGGAAACCATGGAAAACCCAAATCTGGATGCACGGACGGGGATTCAAACCCATGTCCTCCCGCAAATTTCAGTAGACATAAGTCTGAGAAATTGAGGCACAGTCAGATCTGATTGATTTCTGCCCTCTTTCCCCCAATATTAAAGAAAACTGAAGAATTAAGAGAGAGAACATTTTAGAAAAGTATACAAAGGGAACTGATTTTCTATGTTTGGTCCAGTACCAATTGCGAAGTTAATAATTTTATTCAAATAACTTACTAAGTTCTCTGAAAATAAGATAGGATAGGGAAAATAAACAGTTACCCGTCACTTACCACAGATGAAGGCAGGAGGGCGAGACACGTAAAAACACAAAAACAAAAGAATTACACAATATTTCGACTTTTTAGTCTTCCTCATGTAGGAGGCGAGACATATGGCAGGGGGAAAGATGTTTCATGTGGCAGGCTCGGATGTGACCACATCTTTCCCCCTGCCATATGTCTCGCCTCCTACATGAGGAAGACTAAAAAGTCGAAATATTGTGCAATTCGTTTGTTTTTGTGTTTTTACGTGTCTCGCCCTCCTGCCTTCATCTGTGGTAAGTGACGGGTAACTGTTTATTTTCCCTATCCTATCTTATTTTCAGTGCCTCGCGGCAGTTTCTTTGTTTCCTTTATCCAATTACTAAGTTCTCTGTTAACCAAAATCAAGTGCATGACTTTTTTAATTATATCTGTAATTCTTGGATAATTTGATATTATGATGTATAGTTCTAAGAAATCAGCCCTCTGGCTCAATATTAGCAAGCATTTAATAGCTGTGATGAACATCTTTGTAAAAGTTGGTAGTTGTATTGGGAAACAGATTACATTTTTTTACTCTTAAAATAAGACAACTCAATGACCAGTGTATTCTGGAAATCACCTGCAAATCATGTAATCAAATATAACAATATGCATTTTCCTGTTATTATAGTGCAGTTAAAATGTGAACTTAGTTAATAGGTGGCTGTATGGAATAAATCTTAAGATTCTTGGTTAGTGAGTCTTTATTATTTGAACCTCTGTCGGATTTAAAACCACAGAATTTCCTGACCATGCTCGCCCCATGAATAGGAAGAAATTATCAAATATAGAACATTGAAGTGACATAGCTTTTAAAACTCAGATCTGTCATAGCATCTGTTTACATTTTAGGATTGCTGTTGCATTTCGTGCCGTGTATGTACTGTGCTTTGTTTTAAAATGAAAATCTCTTATTCAAGCTGATAACTGCAATAGAAAACTTTTCACAATAGCATTTTTCACCAGATGCGTTTAAATATGTGATGATTCTACCAACATAACCCTAAAAAGATTTGGAAGAAAGAATTTAAAACAATAAAACATCTCAACGCATGAGGGAGGAAACTGCACCTTAATAAAGAAACTTGCAATATACACAAATTAGTAAAGGATATTACGGAAGCTGCTCAGATCTTAATTTGGAAGTAGATAAAAATCTAGAAGAATCATTAGAAATACATGAACGTGAATTCACTACTAATAAACAAAAAGAGATTTTCAAGTGACAATGAGCTTTAGAAATATTATCTATAGATGAGTAAAGAGAACGAGAATAAATTACCCAGGCAAAAATCGTAAATGTTATGACAAATTTAGAATAAGTTCAAAATGTAATGATCAAACAAAATACATTCTTAGAACTGCAAGTTTTCAGAAATATTTTTAGAAAGAACAAAGAACTATAGGAACATTTTTTACAGATATATTTGTCTGAAATGAGCCTAGTTGTCATCCTGTTTCAGTAATTTATTAATATTTTTGTAACAAATGATTAAATGTTTCCCATATTTTTATGCCATTTTAAATGAGTTTTTTCTGCCTCTTTAATATGTACTGTGGTTGTGGGAAGTTGTTGGAACAATTTATTCAATTAAATTTTGTGGGGAGTTACTGCTTGATTAATGACAGTAATTCTTGACTGGATTAATGCCTTGAAATGTCATTTGAAGCATACGCCGGGAAAGTCTCCATTCTTACATATGGATTAATGTCATCATCCAAGGCACTATTTTATCTTATTTTGGTGAAATAAATTTTCTTTAGCTGTTATCAGAAGTGGCAAACACTTTTGTTGCCATGTAACCGAAAAAACAATTGTTCTATTTAGTTGTGTATTTTGATGTAAAACTGAAGTTGATTAAATCTGAAAATAAACATTGTTTTGTGAGCACTAAACAAAAAACTGTTATTTTTTTGCAGTTTCTGGAAAAATTAGTGGAGAAGTGCCGAAACATTCAGTCATTAACCATCCCACACCACAAGCTCTGTTATGAGGTTCCAGCAATGACCGTGTCCCGACTGAATCGACTGCAGTCGTTGGTGGTTAAGTCACGGAGCACATCAGGATGTGTTTGTTTGAGAGATTTTGCGGACGAGTGCCGTGAACTTGTCAAGTTGGAAGTGCCCTATGTTTTTGAGAAAGAGCTGAAATATTTCCTAGGAGTGAAATGCAAGACAGTTACCGATCTTACGTTACCGTGGGCCACTTGTCCCACATGTGATCTAAAGTAAGTTGATGTGGTACCTCATAGCTATGTGCATCAGACATCAGATTCACACAAGACACTCTTAGATTTCATGAATAATAGATTTTCAGGGTATGCCACGTTGTTTATTTCATTACCTGAGCTTCTCGCTGCCATCCTACAGCCTTCGTCAGAGATCTACATCTACATATATACTCTGCAATTCACAAAATTGTGGGTGGCAGAGGGTGCTCAGCACCAAAGCTAATCTCTTTGCTGTGCATTCCAATCCCTAATGGTACGAGGGAAAAAAGAATTCATATAAGAATTAGTCCGGCACCTTATTTCTCTAATTTTATCTTTCCTGTCCTTCCGACTCAAATAGGTTGGTGGACGAAGTATTTCACTACACTCAAAAGTGAAAGTGGGAGTACGCATGTTTTCCAATAAGTTTAAACGAAACGTGTGTCATCTATCTATCAGAGACTCCCAACCTAATCTACTAATCAGTTGTGTGACGCTTTCATAAGGACTGTAGCAAGCGGTCACGAATCGAGCGGCTCTTCTCTATACTTTCTCTATACTTTCGATCAACCCCTTACGAAACGGGTCCCAAATGGCACAATAATAATCCAAATGTGGACGCACAAGAGATTGGTACGCTATCTCCTTTGTTTGTTCATTACAATTTTTCAAGATTCAACCTATGAATCGCAGCCTAGAATTTGCTCTACCTACTAACGAATTAATGTGTATGTCCCATTTCATGTTCCTTTGTACTGTTACTCCCAAATATTTCATAGAATCAACCATATCAATAACTGTATTGTTTAACTCATATTTCTGAACAATTGGATTCTTTTTGTTAGTTATGCTCATTGTCTTACACTTTTTACAATTTAGAGTAAGTTGCCACTCAGGGCACCAAGCCAAAATAACATCCAGATCGCGCTGAATTTCTAAGCAATCAGCCAAATTTCTTACTTCCGTATAAATAACTGCATCATCAGCAAACAATCTAAAAAGGCTTTTCAGTTTGTCTCCGAGATCGTTTATAAAAATTAAGAAAAGAAGTGGTCCTATTACACTTCCTTGAGGTACACCCGATGTAACATCTAGATTAGAAGAACTTTCTCCTTCAACGACAACATACTGTGACCGACCAGTTAGAAAATCCTTTATCCATTCCCAAAGCTGATCCGATATACCGTACGCTCGTAGCCTTGCTAAAAGGCGGTTGTGTGGCACAGAGTCAAAGGCTTTCTGAAAATCTAAAATTGCATCTACTTGTGAACCTGCATCGATAACTTTCATTTCGTCGTGCATAAATAGGGCCAGCTGTGTTTCACATGATCTTTTCTTCCGAAATCCATGTTGATTTGTTGTAAGCAAATTATTATCATCTAGAAAATTCATAATGTTCGAGCATATAGTATGCTCGATAACTCTACTACAAACAGATGTTATAGATATGGGATGATAGTTTCCAGGATCACTTCCATCACCTTTTTTGAAAATCGGAGTTACTTGCGCGATTTTCCAGTCTGTAGGTACTTTACGCTCTTCTGCTGTTTATGTTGACATAGCAACGAGCGCCAAGCATCACAGAGTAAAAGGCCACTATCTTCATTGATGTTGTTCTTATTCCTTAGGATTTCTGCTGCCTCTTTCACATGTCAAGGCCACCGCTGGTCTTCTCTCCACAGCAGCCTCGTGTCTTGAAATTTTATTTCATCCCAAGTTCATAATTTTAGTGTTGTAGTCCTGCACTTTCATTACTACAGTCGCACACCCTTTGTGAGCTGGGAGAACCACAATATCATCATACTGCCGTAATACCTGATAAGCTGATCTTTCTTCCCTAGATAGATTGCTATTGCTATGACAGTTTAATGACAATAAAATTTTTAATATTATTATTATATTATTATTATTATTATTGCTGCGTGATAGTTCTGTGTGGGCTAAAATGTGAGTTGTCTCTTGCAGGATATTTGCTTGATCGGTTTCTAACCCCACCGTGGCACTATGATATCTAAAGTTGGCAGATGTGTGGTTACCGGGGCAACATTTAGACCTTTTGATAGCGTAGATATTGCTGCTTTATTTAGTTCCTCATCCGTGAGATTCACCACTGTGTTGGCAAGTTGCGGAATTTGAGTAAATTGTTATTGTTCTGCCTTGAATTTTCGTAATTTACAAATCTGTGCCTCTCTAATATTATTCAGCACTCCCAACACTTAATTCGACGAAACTGAATCCAATGTACAAGGTGTGTGAATTAATTTTAAGGTTTTTTTTTCTGTAAATTAAAGGTTTTATTGTGAACAACTGAATACATCATCATGTTTCAAAGTATTGTCCATTGCTAGCCTCTACTTTCTCCCGTCTTTCTGGTAGCATACGGATTCCGCGTCGAAAGAACAACTCGTCTTTTGATGCAATCCACGAATCAATCCAATTTTTCGTATCTTCGTAAGTTTGAAAGCGCTGCGTAGCCAGGCTGTGTTCCATGGATCTGAACAGGTAGTAATCCGATGGAGCAATATCTGGTGAATATGGCGGGTGGGGTAAAACATCCCATTTCAACGTTTCCAAATATTTTTGTCACTACTCAAGCAACATGTGGTTGAGCGTTTGTCATGAAGAAGAATCACTTTATCATGTCTTTGCTCGAATTGCGGACGTTTTTCTTTTAAAGCACGGCTCAAACGCATCAGTTGTGTTCTGTAGCGTTCACCAGTTGTTGTTTTATTCGGTTGAAGCAGTTCGTAATACACAACACCGAGCTGGTCCCACCAAATACAGAGCATAAGTTTTGCACCATGAATATTCGGTTTTGCCGTCGATGTCGATGCATGACCAGGCAAACCCCATGATTTTCTCCGCTTAGGATTATCATACCGTATCCATTTCTCATCGCCAGTGACGATCCGATGCAAAAGTCCCTTCCTGGTTTGGCGCTGAAGCAATTGTTCACAGGTGAATAATCGGCGTTCAATGTCTCTCGCCTTCAGTTTGTATGGCACCCAATTTCCTTGCTTTTGAATTATACCGAGAGCCTTTAAACGTTTATAAATGGTTTTGCAATCAACATTTAACGATTCAGCAAGTTCATCTTGCGTTTGACATGAATCTTGGTTGAGTAATTCTTCCAATTCTGTATCTTCGAACTTTTTCTGTTGACCTGGGCGTTCTCTGTCAACTGTATCGAAAACACCACTTTTAAAACGTCGAAACCAATACTCACACGTTTTTATTGACGGAGAATGTTCGCCATAAGCCTCCAATAGCACTCGATGACTTTCAGTAGCACTTTTGTTCGAATTGAACAGGAACAATAACACTTCCCGCAAATGGTGTTTTGTTGGCTCGTACTTCGACATTTTCAGACCTGCAAACAAATGTGCTGTTTACACATCAGCCCAAAGTCACATACTAAACAGTAAAGCCTATTCAAAGAGCTTACACGAGAATATAGTTACACGCGAGATTGATGCGATATAGCACAAGTGGCGCCATCTATTGAAAATCCCTCAAAATTAATTCATAATAGTAATATTCCAATTGGGCTTTGAGATGAGTGGCTAACCGCAGATGTAATTTGTATGAATTACCTTCTAAATAAGCCAGCTCGATCCACGTCTGGCGTATCCTTTCATGTAGAAGCATAAAACCTGTCTTCAGTAGGATCCGTGCTGCTTTTCTCATTTCAGTATGGTGTTGAATCTCTAAAAATGATGGTAAGACGTTTTCATCCCTGCATCGCAGGAAGAAAGTAAGTTGGCAAAGTTTATGCACTCTTTTGTCTCATAGTTTTGAGACATTTCTACATCATCATCATTATCATTGGGGACCATCTCCAGTTTCCCGGGTGTGGTTTACGAGCCTTGGTTGTTGTAGACGATCGTTTTCCACTGTCTCCTATCCAGAAAAGTTTCTCTGTTCATGATGTATTCCCAATTCCAGCCTCTTCTCTCTACGTCCTCCTTCAGTTGGTCTGTCCATCTTCTTCTTGGTCTTCCACTGGTCTTTTGCCCACTATCCTTTTTTCCAAATAAGTTTTTGGCAGTCTTTTACTACTCATTCTCTTCACATGCCCAAACTACCGAAGTCTTGATGACCTAAGTCTCTCTTCCATGGATTCCCTTAGCTCTAGGTTTGATCTAATCTCATCATCCTTTATGCGGTCAAGTCTAGTTTTCTGGAGGGCCGTTCTAAGAAACTTCATTTCACATGCTTGAATCTTGCTAAGGTCCCTTGATGTTAGTGTGCATGTTTCCATCTAATTAAAATGCCTAGTATCACACTCAATTTAGCACGCACGACAACATTTTATACACTCAATCAAAACAATCTCACATAGTAAAAAGAACAAAATATTCTACATTTAAGAACCAGTCTCATGTAATTTCTCGCTCACTATTTAAAATAAGTTATGCATGCTGTTTTGTTTATTGTTCATTGTTCATTTGTTGAGTATATAAGTAGGTTATGGAAAGTTAATAATTATTTCAAAATGTTTAGTTTTTAAAAGTATCATTTTTATTTAAAAAAACTACCATTAAACAAAGAATTTTGCTTTAATTTTTTTTGGTGGCAATACTTGCAGTACTACTAAGAAATGATTAAATTTTCTTCTTATAGAAGCCCACAGCAATTCTTGTTTTATTTTGATCATTATGAGTCTGATTATAGTGATTTTATTATATTACATACAGTTGTGAGTTTCAGATAAAAATAAAACAAAATTCACACACTTAGTATTCTTTCATTTCATAAATTAATGGATCAACACAATATCACTCGTGCTGCAATTCTCCTTGGTCGGATTTACTTCCATCATCCATTCTGCTCACCCGAGTGTAGGTCCGTCAGCACGTATCCAGTTCCGCCGTACACTCCGCCCGCCCAATTGCAGAGCCAGATCCATATACGCCCACCGGACACGTAACTGGATGTAGGTTGGCAGCACTGGAGGTGCATCCGGACCCGACTCCATTAAATTCTCGGACCTGCCCATCTCTATGTGACTAGTGCATTCTGAGGGACAGATGAGATGCTGCCATTTTTCCTGAAAGCCAAAGCTTTCTACCACTTGAGGCAACTTTAACAGTGCAGTCAGATTGTGTGAAGTTAAATTTGGTATGAAAGTTATTTTCAAGTAAAAACTGGTTCAATATTGTACAGTAATACCCTGCTTTACGCGAGGGATACGTTCCGCAAAAAATCGCGTTAAGTGAAATTCGCGTATATCGGGGTTTACGATTAAACATAGTCAAACGTTAATGCAAAAAAATACAAATCATTTGAATCAATCACTTTATTTCTAAGAACACTTTATGCAATATTACACGTTTCTTTTGCGGAAAAATATATCTATTCTATTGGGTAGCGTTTCTTTTACGTTCTTGTAAAATATGTTCATAACACCCAACGCTGTTTTTAATAGTTTGACACACAGTCATCATCACTACCTATGCTCTGCAATATGACCAAACCTGAATAAATTTTTGAAAGAGCATTTTGTATTCCGCTTTGCCACCATTTTCCATTCTTCTTATCACCTTCATCTTCAATTCCAAAGTTACGCTTTTACGCTCTTTTTTTTCTTCATAAGGGACCGTGCACAAACCACGTAGCTCGATCCAGGGGGGGGGGGGGGAGGGGTTGGCTGGAAGGCTACGTGGGGGGAGGGGGGGTTCCGAGCCAGGCCATGTACGAGTCTTTCGTAGCTTTCCTTTCATAGTTAAAATGAGGAATATAAGTCACAACAGCATGTGAATATTTATTTCCCTCATTTAATTATCTCCGTATGTAATTTACAATAGTCTGACAAGAGAAAAACAGTGCGAAATGTCTTCTGGAATCAAAAGGGGAAAAATCTACGTGGGGGGGGGGGGGGTAAAAGCAAAAGCCACGCAGGGCTACGTGGGGGGGAGGGGGGGGTTCACAGGAGGCCAAAATGGAGCTACGTGGTTTTTGCACGCTCCCTAAGCGGCATTTTTAACGTAGCATTAAGTTATGTACCTCCACCAAACGTTAAAACACGACTGCCAGCCGAGGTAAACATATGGAACAAACGAGGGACTCCCCATAGAAGAAAGTCGTAGGACGGGGAATCACCAATTCTTCGATCAGAATGGTCAGAGAAAGCGGGGATTCCCACAACCAAAGAGAAGCCAATGACTACATTATGTACATACACATTTTTAAGTAAGCAATTCACTTAATACGAGGCATTTTAACGCGAAATTTGAAATTCGCGCTAAGCAAAAGCGGATAACGGGGTCGCGTAAAGCGGGGTATTACTGTATTGGGAAATTAGACCTAAAGTTGATTGCCAAGATCTATTAACATTCACGGAGCTATAGGAACTAAAAATAAGCATTTTGATGTAAAGATTGTATAGGCAGAAAATTTTGTTTAATGCTCTATTTCAATTTTGAAAGTTTTATTAAGCAAGAGGTTAACAGGAAAATTGTGTCAGCGAGACACATGGAAAAAAATAGATTTCAAATATAACAATCAAGAAGCCTTGATCAGAATAAATTAACTATGGCAATGTATTATCAGTACATAAATAAACTTCAATACCAACAAGTTCACAGACAAATTTAAACACGAAATTTTAATAGTAAAAATTTTCGACTTTGAAATTAAAATTGTTACCCTATCAGGTTTAGGCTTAAAAGAAAGAGGATTTAAAATAAAGCAGTAATATAATAATATTGGATAAATAATAATATTTATAGAACAGAAAAGTGGGTTTTAGATGGAACAGTATACAATCAACAATACATCATTAAACATGGTCCTAAACTGAAAATATTTTGAAGATGGGTTAGTAAT
This sequence comes from Vandiemenella viatica, assembly GCA_031002005.1. NCBI lineage: Eukaryota > Metazoa > Arthropoda > Insecta > Orthoptera > Morabidae > Vandiemenella > Vandiemenella viatica. The sequence goes on from JARYHS010014688.1 coordinate 29,726, forward strand.
AAGCAGAAAGAGCATGAAATTTCAGTCAGAATATTGACAATGTCATTTAAATACATGCTTTAATAAGAGACATGGGCTCTGGAAATATTTTAGTTTCAGATATAAAACTAGAAACTTGGAACTTTCTAAAAGTGTTCGAATGAAGTTCAGTATTTATTGAAAGTATAGTTTTGACTTCAGGAATAGCAGAAAGAAAAATATTCAAAATGTTTTTAACATGGTGGTATAGTAGAATATTTTTATAAAATGATAATGTTTTTTGGACTGATGTTTTATAGTAAGAAGTTTGCTAGAAAGTTTTACAGAAACATCGAGATAGTGGGTCACATTTTAAGATATAGGATTGGTAAATATTAGTGAAGGGAGAATTCTAAAAAGGAGAGAACTACAGAGGATGCAGATGTTAAGGTATGATAGGTGGAGGTTAGTCGAGTGTGAGGAAAGGTAATAGATTGATGACAGAGGTGGAAAAACCTGACGTATGGTTTGTGCTGTTTCGCAGGTCTTCGGTTCCCCTGCTGAGTGCGTGTACCTCACTTAGCTCGTTGCAGCTCTACGGCTACAGGATGATCAGGGAGGAGGTGCAGGAGTCCTTCACCGCACTGGGCCGAATGTCGAACCTCCGTTCCCTGATCATAAGTAGTATCGAGCTACAGCCACCTGCAGCAGCTAAGCTTGCTTTCGAGTAAGTACTTCAGAGTTCTATACCCGTGTGAAATGTCCTTATCCATCAGTTAAACTATTTTACTTTCCTGTGTTTGTGTTTCTCCACTTTCATGAAGTGCAAGAAATTGATGTTGTGACTGTTCCTTAAATCAGTGTAATTAAAACACAACTAGGTGACCTGTGAAAAAATTTTGTGGGTTTGTAATAGGTTTAAAGAAGAACCACCTCTTTAGTTTCAATTTGTTTGTTTAGTGTAATAGGTATGTAACGAAAGTCGATGCCAGTGAAGCAGTTTATTAATATCTCTGTGATATGTGCTGCTATCTAGTGGCTAGGTTATGAATTGTCTTATAGGCGCGACTTTCACAGTTATTACTTTTGTCCTTTAAGGGTCAAATAAAAAAAAATTGTTCTTAAGAAATTATGTGACCAAAACAGAGACCTTAATCTTTATTATGATAGCTCATTAATCTATTTTGGTTAGATTTCAAGGGAGATTAATGGCTCATGATAAAAAAATCCATTACAGAAATAATGATACTTTTACCCATTAAGGGTCAAATTCCGAAAAATTCCTTTCCTAAAATATGATTTGATCAAACCGGAGACCTTAATCTCTAAAATAACACTTCATTTCTGGATTATGGTTCAATATCAAGGGAGGTAAATAGCCTGTGATTAAAAATGTTATGGAAATAATGATAATTTTAGCCTTTAAGGTGGCATCCATAAATTACGTGAGGTGAAATGGGGGGGGGGGCAGTATCAAGCGAAACCTCATCAAATCTCACCAAGGGGGAGGGGGGTCAACGGAAATCTCGCATAAGATTTTTTAAAATTGGGTAGAGCTAAAAAAAAAAAAAGTCTGCAAATGATGCAAAAGTCGATTTCAGGAAGGGGGGGGGGGGAGCATTTCATTGATAAGTGTGGGTGAGACCTAAAAAGAGAAAACAGAAAGGTCTCAAAAAGTTGCGAAGACGATCTGTGGGGGGGGGGGGGGGGTCCTCGACGGGACCAGATCTCAACAGAGGGGGGGGGGGGGAAGGGCCAGTTCTCACCAAAGTCTAACCAAAGGGGGGGGGAGGGGGGATGTCCGAAAATCTAGAAAAACACCTCACGTAATTTAAGGATGTCCCATAAGGGTTGAATTCCGAAAAATTCCTTTCTTGAAGTATGATGTGATCACAGCAGAGATCTTTAATATGACACATCGTTTATCTAAATTGGTTAGATATGAAGGGAGATAAATGGTTCGTGGCACAAAAACTTGTAGAAATTTTGATACTTTTGCCCTTTTAAGGGTCGAATTAGGAAAAATTCCTTTCTTAAAATATGATTTGACCAAAGCGGAGACCTTAAGCCCTGAAATAATATCTCATATCTCAACTTCAGTTACATATCAAGGGAGACAAATAGCTTGTGACAAAAAAATATGTGATGGAAATAATCATAATTTTGTCCTCTAAGGGTCGAATACCGAAAATTTCCTTTCTTAAATTATGATGTGGCCATGGCGGAGACCTTACTCTTTGAAATGATACCTCGTTTATCTATATCGGTTGATTATCAAGGGAGATAAATGGCTTGTGACACAAAAATGGGTTGTAGAAATATTGATACTTTTGCCCTTCAAGGGTCGAATTCCGAAAAATTCCTTTCTTAATATATGTTGTCACCAAAGTTGATGCCAGTGAAGCAGTTTATTAATCTCTCTGTGATATGTGCTTCTGCTATCTAGCGGCTAGGCTGTGAACTGTCTCATACGTGCGACTGTCACAGTTATTACTTTTGTCCTTTAAGGGTCAAATTCCAAAAAAAAAAAAAAATTCGTTCTTAAGAAATTATGTGACCAAAGTGGAGACCTTAATGTTTATTATGATAGCTCATTTATCTATTTCAGTTAGTTTTCAAGGGAGATTAATGGCGCATGATAAAAAATCCATTACAGAAATAATGATACTTTTTTTATTGATTTTGGCTATGAATACAGGGAGATAAATAGTTTGTGGTACATAAAGCAGCATTTCAGAAATATTGACATTTTTACCCTTTAAAGGTTGAATTCCAAAAAATTCTTTTCTTAAAATCTGATGTGGTCAAAGGGGAGACCTTCAGCTTTAAAATGATACTTCATTCATACATTTTGGTTAGTTTTCAAGGGAGATAATGGCTTGTGACAAAAAAAACTCCTTATAGAAATAATATATATGGCTGCGTTGAACGCAAGTCTTGCGGAAGACCAGCTACCTCTCTGTTAACTTGAAAAATGGATTTTCACCCGAAATATTGTTTTTTTCTTTGTTTGTGTGTTGTTTTGTGTTGCTGTGCCCTCCTCCCTTCAACTTTGGCGAGTTTTGGGTGTATTTTCCTTTTCTTTTCCATGTAAATATTGCCTCGCGGCCTTTCTTTCCTTTCATTATTACCTATGTATGATAACCAGCATGGAATAAAATTGCGTTGAAAGATTGTGATTTTTCTGTGTTGTAGATCCGGTGGCCTCTCGTGTCTACGGGAGCTGACCCTGAGTATCGGCAATCTCCAGGACGACACAGTGGTGGCCGTGTGTACGAACTGCCCGGAGCTGAGACACCTGGACCTGAGTGGCTGCCACAAGCTCACTGACGACGCTCTCCAGCACGTGGACCGTCTCTCCAAGCTGAGACGTATGAGACTGCTTTACTGAATCTGATTTTTGCGAAACATGTGGTAGCTGTTATTCTTTTTCCTATATAACAGCTTTGTTATTGAATTTTTGTTTGTGGAAGAAAAGCATTTATGTTTCTGTAAAAAGCAATGAGCCAGTACAATTTTTTATTATTATTTTATTTTTATCTTAAGAAAGTAGTTATTCCAGTTAACAAATGTTTGATATTGAGACAGCAAGTATAAACTCTGCTGGCATTGGAACACATTTAGTATATTACTTGAGGAATGATTTTTTTTTTTCATATCTGTCATGTTGTCATCCTTTGATTTCGTACTATAGTACGGTAGTGTTTGCTTGTACTGAAGACATTTCGGGAACTGCACCACTTTCGGTACCTGCGAAAAACTGCTACTAACCTGTTGAAATTTACATCAGTCGCTTCGTCAAGATGTCCTCTTCACGTTTTGCGATCATACATTCCGGAAAAGTCGCCAGGAATTTAATTAAAAATACCGAAAGGCTGAGCAACTGCTAAATGCTTTCAGCACTGCTAAAATAACATAAAAACTATCAGTACAGGGATCATTTCAACCTAAACAGTTTAGTTTTGTCATAGTAATCGTGGTTAGGTTGAAATACGACCTGGACCAAGTGAAAAAAAAAAGAAATTTTGGCTATGCAGCATCAAACGCGCAATGGCGTATTTGTTTACAATGGAAGCAATCGATTATCTATGGTTGCTCTTTGCTATGTAAGATGGCAATCATCACCGTATTACAACTCGGATAAATATTGGGTGTTTGTCAATTTTGTGCTACTTTTAACAAAGGAGTAGAGCTGAAAACATTACAACAAAGGATTAAATCAACATTTTAAGAGACTGTCGCTGATTTTTTCAACGTTAGCGGCATGTAACGGCAGAGCGTCATGTCATATTTCGGCATTTTTAATTAAATTCCTGGCGACTTTTCCGGAATGTATGATCGCAAAACGTGAAGAGGACATCTTGACGAAGCGACTGATGTAAATTTCAATAGGTTAGTAGCAGTTTTTCGCAGGTACTGAAAGTGGTGCAGTTCCCGACATTTCTTTCCATGTTCTGCCTGACACCACGTCCTCACTTAATTGATGCTGCCATATGGTTACTGATCTTTGTAGGGTTCAGATTTTTGAAGAACTGCATAGAAATGACACTTCTGATGCTCCATGATATGGTGTATTACAGAAAAATTATATCTTAGCATTTATTCTATATATCACTTTGAAAGTTTTATCCTTTGCTAATAAGAATGAAATATGATTAAAAAAAATCTTTCTTACCTGGCCGAGAATCATTAAGAGTTCATTTATTAAAAGAAATCTTTGTAACAATGGAGCAGGAAGAGATGTTGTAAGGTGATATTCATATGGAAGAGAGAAATAAATTATACTCGGAGGACAGCAACCAAAAAAAAAGAAAAAAAACACAAAAGACTCAATATTTGGAGTAAAACCCTTTTAAAGAACATAGAAACGTGGCCGTGCTTGTGCTAGCACCTGAAATAACAGCCACATGCAGGATGTTGTGATCATTGGAGGTGGTGGGGGAATGATGATAATATAATCAGAAATATTAATTCCAAGAAAGAAAATAACATGAGAAAAACGGGACCTTTAAGAGGGGAGAAATAATAGCAATAAAAATTTAAAATAAGTAAATAAATTTTTAAAAATATTAAAGAATGAGGACTATATATGTATAAAAGTTATTTACACTGGACAGTGATGGGTACAACAGGGTGAGGAAGGCAGGTATTGTCTGAGCTTGAGGCCTGGGTTGTGTCTGGTGTTTTAAATGTGCTGGTAGGCCAGATCCCACCTGTGTAGTTCAGAATAGGAAGCATTCTGATGGCTCGGACTGTGAAACAGTTATTCAAGTCAGAAATTTTCCAAGCAACAGAGAGATCTAGATATTGTGAGTAAACTTCTGTCTGTGACCATTGATTTTGATGGATAATGTGTAAGAACCTTAGAATTTTGGCAAATTCTAGTTTTGCTTAGGCTGGACTTAGAAATTTCGAGAAGAGTAATTGTCAACTTGAAGGAATTTTCCTGTAATCATGCTCACAGTGACAATTCGTCATAAAAATCGTTTTAAATTGTATTTATCATATCGGAAACGTTTATTTTAAGAGATATTTTGGTTTGCTCAGACCGAGCATGGTGGTGTAACGGCTAGCGTTCTGGCCTTGCATTCAGGATGACGGCGGTTCGAATCCCCGTCCGTTCATCCAGATTTAGGTTTTCCATGGTTTCGCCAAATCACTCCAGGCAAATGCCGGGATGCTTCCTTCAAAAGGCCCTGGCTGAATTCCCTCCCAATCCTTGCCCCACATCCTTTCCCGTCTCTAAATACCTCGTTGTTATAGGATACGTTAGGCAGTTAAAAAAAAAAAAAAAGGTTTGCTCAGGTTTTGAAACATGCGATCATAAAAGTAGAAATTCTAAGATTTGTAATATCTTTAAATCGCGTAAAGCTACAACTGATCTTTTATCACCAGCTATAGTTCCCGATATTTTGGCAGTAAAACTAAATAATTTGTCAAAGTTTAATTAGCGATTTTAATTAAGAGAAAATAATGAAATGTTTAATTAAAAGGAATATTAATTTGAAATTTATATCAGTAGACAGCCCTAATTAAGATGATCCTGAGTATATAATGGTTTTAGTAAAACGTTTTAGCATTTGTCTGGTAATTAAGTTTTTGAAGATAGATTGTCACTGTAAAAATTCAAACGTTTGGGTTAATCTCCTACTTCAGAGATTTGTATCACCACGCGGAATTAAATAAAACTTTAAAACTAATCACCATAAATTTCCCACTAAACTGCCCTTGAACTTCTAGTAGATAAGTCCAGATACTGTCGAAGTTTAAACATTTTTAATAATCTGGATCGTCAAATAAATTACACACACTTTTCATCTCGTGGAAGCAAAAAGTTGTGATACGGCTGTGACGTCATTGGTTTGGCCACTTGCTATATAAACTCGTGCTTACATGTGACCGGGTCTTTCGTCTTTGGATTGTTTTCGTCTTTCTGTATCCTGGGAGCATTATGTGAGTGAATCTGCGCAAGTCTGGTATAGGAGCGGGTAGGAAATCTGTTGAAGGTGAAGCTACCGAGTCGGCCATGTTGGGACTTTGGTGTGATAGCCTGCAAGGATAACGGTTAACATGAACTTATAAATTTACAAAAGGGGGCGGTCGGTAAAATTTCTCTCCACAATCTGCAATATTTTGGAAAAGTGTGTTCGACTTGCCTACTCAACTGTTAAATACAAATTTTGGTAAATGTGACTTTGGAAATAAAACTTTGAATTTTCTGGAAGTGAACTTTTGTCATTTCATAGTTATCTCGAAACCTTTTCTAGATTTAGAAACAGATCTAGTGGCGACCTTCAAGCATTTAAGTTGAGTTTTTATTAGGCACGGCCAAACTTTCAGGAAACATTCCTCACACACAAACAAAGAAAATATGTTATGCGGACATGTGTCCGGAAACGCTTACTTTCCATGTTATAGCTCATATTGTGGACGGCTGTGATACAATACGCCATTCTCCAGGGCTGCATCAGCGCATCAGGGATTCCATGCGACGGAGGGTGGATGCAGGTATCCTCGCTAACGGGGGACATTTTGAACATTTCCTGTAACAAAGTGTTTGAAGTCACGCTGGTACGTTCTGTTGCTGTGTGTTTCCATTCCATGTTTAATGTGATTTGAAGAGAAGTAATAAAATGAGCTCTAACATGGAAAGTAAGCTTTTCCGGACACATGTCCACATATCATATTTTCTTTGTTTGTGTGTGAGGAATGTTTCCTGAAAGTTTGGCCGTACCTTTTTGTAACACCCTGTAGATGGCAGCTACCAAAGTGGAGATATTGTTGTAAGTTAGTGGGATTGGAGTCGACAGAGGTGTGTATGTGGCCATTATATACAGAGATGCCAACACCTAGGTAGGTGATGTTGGTCTGAGAGAAGGACCAGGTAAAATTTAGGGGGTGGATGTTCAGAGATTTCAGTAAGTTAAGGAGGAGGTTTTCAGCATAGGTCCAGATCATAATGAATTCAGGTGGCATTTTAAAGAGATCATTCAAGTAATTTGCCGAGGAGAAGATTGGCATAGGAGGGTGCCATGCGTGTGCCTATAGCAGTGTCTCGTTTCTGGTGGTAGACATGGGACTAGAAGGTGAGGGACCGAACGTGGTGGTGTGACAGCTAGCGTTCTGGACTCGCATTCGGGAGGATGGCGGTTCGAATCCCCGTCTGGTCATCCAGATTTGGGTTTCCCAAATCACTCCAGGCAAATGCCAGGATGCTTCCTTAAAAAGGCCATGGCTGAATTCCTTCCCATTCCTTGCCCCCCATCCTTTCCCGTCTCTAAAGACCTTGCTGTTAGAGAGACGTTAAGCAGATAAAAGAAGGTGAGGAAATTTTTGGTTAGTATGAATTGAGCCAATGAAGTGGGGCAGCAAGTGGTGACTGGTTGGAGGTAACTGTCAGTGTAATGTTCTATGGCGTTAGGTCCCTGGCCATCGTGAATATTAGTGTGGAGTGAGGTTACATCTATGATGACCAGGAGGCAATCTGCTGGGTGATGTGTATGAGCTGTTGGCAGATGCTTTAAAAAGTGGGGGATGTCTCCGACATCTGAAGGAAGGGTCTACACAAAAGGTTGTAGGTATTGGTCAATTAAAGTAAATCATTAGAAGAGCAAAAAGTACCTTCAGACTGGAAAATCGCTCAAGTAACTCCGATTTTCAAAAAAGGAGATCGAAGTGATCCTGGGAACAATCGTCCCATATCTATAACATCTGTTTGTAGTAGAGTTATGGAGCATATTATATGCTCGAACATTATGAATTTTCTAGACGATAATAATTTGCTTACAAAAAATAAACACGGATTTCGGAAGAAAAGATCGTGTGAAACACAGCTGGCCCTATTTACACACGACGTAATGAAAGTTATCGATACAGGTTCACAAGTAGATGCAATTTTTTTAGATTTCCAGAAAGCCTTTGACTCTGTGCCACACAACCGCCTTTTAGCGAAGCTTCGAGCGTACGGTATATCGGATCAGCTTTGTGAATGGATAAAGGATTTGCTAACTGGTCGGTCGCAGTATGTTGTCGTTGAAGGAGAAAGCTCTTCTAATCTAGATGTTACATCGGGTGTACCTCAAGGAAGTGTAATAGGACCACTTCTTTTCTTAATTTTTATAAACGATCTCGGAGACAAAGTGAAAAGCCTTTTTAGATTGTTTGCTGATGATGCAGTTATTTATGGGGAAGTAAGAAATTGGGCCGATTGCTTAGAAATTCAGCGCAATCTGGATGTTATTTTGGCTTGGTGCGGTGAGTGGCAACTTACTCTAAATTGTAAAAAGTGCAGGACAATGAGCATAACTATCAAAAAGAATCCAATTGTTCAAAAATACGAGTTAAACAATACAGTGATTGATATGGTTGATTCTATGAAATATTTGGGAGTAACAGTACAAAGGAACATGAAATGGGACATACACATTAATTCGTTAGTAGGTAGAGCAAATTCTAGGCTGCGATTCATAGGTCGAATCTTGAAAAATTGTAATGAACAAACAAAGGAGATAGGGTACATATCTCTTGTGCGTCATCATTTGGATTATTGTTGTGCCATTTGGGACCCGTTTCGTAAGGGATTGATCAAAAGTATAGAGAAAGTACAGAGAAGAGTCGTTCGATTCGTGACCGCTTGCTACAGTCCTGATCAGTAGATTAGGTTGGGAGTCTCTGGTAGATAGACGACGCACGTTTCGTTTAAACTTATTGGAAAACATGCGTACTCCCACTGTCACTTTTGAGTGTAGTGAAATACTTCTTCCACCAACCTATTTGAGTCGGAAGGACAGGAAAGATAAAATTAGAGAAATAAGGTGCCGGACTGATTCTTATATGAATTCTTTTTTCCCCTTGTACCATTAGGGATTGGAATGCACAGCAAAGAGATTAGCTTTGGTGCTGAGCACCCTCTGCCACCCACAATTTTGTGAATTGCAGAGTATATATGTAGATGTAGATAGATGTAGATGAATGCAGAAAATGTGACCTGAGGAAGATGCAGAGGCTGTGATTATGGAACACCCAGGATTCCTCACCTTATGTATTTTGTGCTGGAGGTCGGGGAAAATTATGTTGTCCTGATATTTTGAAAGCACTTTCATGGCCTGGAATTGAGCATTAGTAAGGTTTTTACAGTGAGGGACTGAATGGAAGGAAGGCAGGAAGAGGATCAATGTTTCTCAGCTGATAAGGTCTCGACCACTGTGGTCACTGATCAGAATGATTATGTAACTGAAGTCCTTAAGCAGCTCTCTGATACCCTACCTACCTACCCCACATCTCCTTCCTCAAAGTCCCTTGCATAGGCTCTCATACCACTCCATTTCCCTTCAGACCCCCAAGACCACCCAGACCTGCACCCTGTATATCCTGTTATAGATACATAACACAGACAATCCTGGGTGCCCCATAATCACTACCTCTGCGTCTTCCACGGCTCACATTTCTGCATTCGTTGACCAATACCTACAACCTTTTGTGTAGGACCTACCTTCAGACGTCGGAGACATCCCCCACTTTTTAAAGCATCTGTCGATCTACCAGCAGATTGCCTCCTGGCCATCATAGATGTAACCTCACTCTACACTAGAGATGGGCAAACCGCTTTTTTCCAGTAATACGTTATTCAGTTATTGCTTCTTTTTTCTAACCGCTTTTTTTTAACCGTTAGAAATAGCGTACAGTTATTTTTTTTCTGACGTAATATCTGTGGTGAAGCCATTAAAATCTCTGCTCAGAAACGCTCTTCTCTTTTTGAAAAAGCCGGAAATGTCAAATAACCGGATGTGACGAAAATAGCGGCCACGCCCCCAAATAATAGCGAAATAGCCCTGATGTCACAAAAAGCCGCTTATTAGCGTTTAACGATACGTCACCAATAGCGGCTTTCAAATAAGCGGCTTCCTAATAAGCGGCTTCCATAGTAACTGTCAGAGACATTATATACGCCTTTGACTTTTGTTTATGTATTTGTTTAATAAGTGGCAGTGGTGCCTTGGTAAATTAATATAGAATTTTAACACGGCCAACTTTAGCGGTTAGTGTATGACGTGATCAAACAGGAGGAAATGAAGTATAAGTGATTTAGGGACGTACGATATATAAAAATAATCAGAAGTGGGCAGTTTTGATTACGCGTTAATATATTTTTCTGTTTGAAACTAAAGAACTTGTGGTAGGAGTTTTTATGAATATATGCAACAAATACAGCATTCCGCGTTGCGTACTCGTAAAGAACAGAAAATAAACAATTTTTTCAGTCTGGCTATTAATTCGCATTAAGTTTTGTGTGGCTATAGTTATATGTGTAGCATACTTTACATATGTTGTAAACATGTCCCAATAACAGACCAGCTTCAATTTAAATATGTTGTTCAGACGTACATATAAGTAATTTGAAATGTAAATATGATTTGCTGTTTGAAACTAATTGACTTGTGGAAACACTAGCGCTTTTCGATGGTTTCTCCATCTGTTGGTCGCTATCGCAGTTAATAACGGTTAAAGGTATTAAAAAGCTGTTTACATAGGTGGTATCCTCTAGTGATCGCGATCAAAGTTAATACCGCCTTCAACTGGCAAAGACGCTATAACACACAGCTGTAACAAAAAGCATAATCGAGTGGTTTTCGATGGAGGGATGGATGCTGAAAACCAGTTTAATGGTCACTAAGTCGTAGAGAGATGATAAATTTTGGACCCTATCACAAATAACACCTGCAGAGTAGTGTTTAACGTTGTCAGTAGTAGCGACATCTGTTGGTTGATATCGCAGTTAATAACGGTCAAAGGTAATAAAAAGCAGTTTACATAGGTGGTGTCCTCTAGTGATTGCTATCGAAGTTAATAACGCCTTCAACGGGCAAAGACGCTACAACACGGGTTAACAGCTGTAACAAAAAGCATAATCACGTTGTTTAATATGGAAAGATGGATGCTGAAAAACCATTTAATGGTCATTAAGTTGTAGAAATATGATAAATTTTGGACCCCATCGCAAATAATATCTGCAAAGTAGTATTTGACGTCGTCAGTAGTAGCGACATCTGTTGGTCGCCATCGCGATTAATAACGGTCAAACGTATTGAAAAGCGGTTTACATAGGTAGTGTCCTCTAGTGGTCGCTATCGTAGTTAATAACTATTATTTTGCGATGGTAGTGTCATCTAGTGGTAGCTACTGCAATTAATAACGGTGAGAGAAGCAATAAGCGGTGACTGATGCACTCGTAGCGGGCGGTCGACAAACAGTTACAGCGCTGTCAGAGAGGGAGGTGCTGACAGTTATTTGAATAACTCCAGTTGTCGTTTTGGCCGTTACTTGCTAAACGGCGTTTTTAAAATAACGGTTATTTGTAGCCGTTTAGTTATTTGTGACCCATCTCTACTCTACACTAATATTCACGATGGCCAGGGCCTTAATGCCAAAGAACGTTACACTGACAGTTACCACCAACCTGTCACCACTGTTGCTTCCTCACTTCATTGGCTCAATTCATACTAACCAAAAATTTCCTCACCTTCTAATCCCATGTCTACCACCAGAAACGAGGCACTGCTATAGCCACACACATGGTACCCTCCTATGCCAATATTTTCCTCAGCAGATTAGAGGAACGCTCTCTTCAAAAGGCCATCTGACATCATTATGATCTGGACCCATGCTGAAAACCTCCCCCTTCCCAAAATCTCTGAACAACATCCACCTGGCCCTACTCTCAGACCAACATCACCTACTTAGGTGTTGGCATCTCTGTATATAATGGCCACATACACACCTCTGTCGACATCAATCCCACTAACTTCCAACAATATCTACACTTTGGTAGCTGCCATCTATATCACACAACATGTTCCATCCCCTACAGCCTAGCAATTCAAGCCAGACGCATCTGGTCAGACCCTTTATCCTATACACCATGATTATTGATCGACAAATAGATATCTAAAATCAAAACTGTCTACCACACCAACACACACAACCCAAGACCAATTGGAGCAATGTTTTCCTCACCCAGTTCTCTCCTGGTCTGGAATCACCAAATCAGAATCTTTTTCTTGGCTATAACTTCCTCATATCCTTTCCCGAAATCAGTGGCGTAGCTAGGTCAACAAGGGCCCTGGTGCAAAAAAATTTATTTTGGGCCCTCAGGCCAGATGGACAACCTTTTTTTTGTTTTGTGTTGCTGGTAGGGGCCCCCTGAGCTGAGGATGGGGGCCCTTAAGTTGTGCTTAGGGGCCCCTGAGCAGTGAGGGCCCTTAGTGAGGGGCGTCCTGTGTCTCAGGGGCCCCCTTGGACGACTGTAGAGCTAAAAATAAAAGGGGTCGCCAGTTTGCCCATGAAGCCTCGTGGGCCCTCTCAACCGCGCTTGGGGGCCCCCTGAGTGTAGGGGCCCCGGTGCACTGCACCGCCTAGCCCCATAGTACCTACGCCCCTGCCCCAAATATGCCAAATTTTCCCACTATCCTTCCCACCACACCATGTGTCACCTTCAGCAGACCACCTAACGTAAAAAATATACTTGTGCACAAATACCAACCCTCTAATGCTCCTTCCCTTGTAACGGGCCCCTACCTACCACAACCTGTTGCAACCCATGCCACCTGTACCACAACCCATCTCATATACCTGCCACCACTGTCAAAGTTCCTACATTGGCCTTACATGAAACTCGTCATCCATTAGAATTAATGGTCACAGACAGTCAGTTTACTCCCAAAATCTAGGTCTCCCTGTTACTCACCATGCCAGTACTCACAAACTTTGCTTCCCAGTGAGATCCATCAAAGTACTTGCCAATACCACTTCCCAGTCTGAACTCTTTCTCACTCACCCTGTTATACTCATCACTGGTAGTATAATAAATTTTTATACAGTTACTAGCTGACCCAGCAATGCTTCACTATTGTATTTGACTGTTTGTATAAATTTTAATTACTCTTTTATTCAGTTTCAAGTTTATTGCAATGGTTTGGATACGCAATGTTTTTGGTGATCCCAATCAGCATAAACACACAAAAAAAATCTCAGTTTGTTTTGGAGATATATGCTAAAGAGAGAAATGTTGCATGTGTAAGTCAGTCTTAAGAGGTTGAAAATGGAGAGCACGTGCAGTTTTGTAAACTAAATATAAAACTCATTTTCACTTATTTTAAAGAATATTTGTGCACACTTCCTTCGACATCAAATAAAAACTATAGATGTGTTTGTTGTCACAAAAACATCAAAATAATTTTTAAAATTCAAGTACGAATTTCTTGATCGGCAATTGTCCAAACGTAATCTATAAAGTGCTATTCAACAGGGAATAATTTGTTCTTAAATAATGTTGCTATCTATTTTGTCTAATTTCCCCAGCGAAATATTGGATAAATCTGTAGAATTTTTTAAATTATGGGCTGTAAGGGGTAAGAGCGAACAAGTGTGGTGGTATAATGGTTAGCGTTCTGGCCTCGCATTCAGGAGGGCGGCGGTTCGAATCCCCGTCCGGGCATCCAGATTTGGGTTTTCCGTGGTTTCCCCAAATCACTCCACGCGAATGCCGGGATGCTTCGTTCAAAAGGCCGTGGCCAAATTCCTTCCCATTCCTTGCCCCTAATTCTTTCCTGTCTCTAAAGACCTCGGTGTTAAGAGACGTTAAGCAGTTAAAAAAAATGGGGAAAGAGGGGGCTGGTTTAGGGGTGGAAAATGGAAGAGGGATTGGTTTTTATTTAAACTAATGTCTTCAATATTTTCCTTTTTTTTTAAAAAAAAAAAAAAAGTATACGTGAGCAAAGTACCATCAAAATCGGATAAAAAGTGTGGGATTGTGTAAAAATTAGGGGGTGGGAAGGGGTAGAGAGATTTGATTTCTTTTGAAACTAATGTTTGTAGTATTTTCTCTTTTTTTTTAAGTATATGTATACAAAGTTCTATCGAAATCAGATAAAAAGTGAGGGATTATGTAAAAATCAAAGGAGTGGGAAGGGGGAGAGAGGTTGGGTTTATGGAAACCATATCTAGGCAGTATTTTTGTGTTTATTTTGAAATATATGTGTGCAAATTTCCATCAAATTGGGATAAAATCAGTGGGTTTTTATGAATTATGGGGTGTGCGTGGGAAGAAGGGGTGGTTTTGGGGTAGAGAGGGATTGGGTTTTTGTAAAACTAATGTCTACAGTATTTTTCTATTTTTTTAATAGTATATGGGTTCAAAGTTCCATTGAAAACTGATAAAAAGTATGGGTTTGTGTAAAAATTAAGGGGCGGGAGGGGGGAAAGGGGGTGCGTTTTTGAAATCCAAATGTAGACAGTGTTTTTCCATTTATTTTAAAGTATATGTGTGCAAATTTCCATACAAATCGGATAAAATCTGTAGGCATTTTAAATTATGATGTGTTATGGGGAAGAGGGGGTAGTTTTTTGGAAATTTTATTTCTTAGGAACCACCCCGGACGCACACTCAACAACTCACCAAAGTTTCACCGTAATCGGACGAACGATTTAGGAGCGCATAGAGGACAAACAGGCAGACATTGATTTTTATGTAATAGATGGACCTTATACTTTTTTTAATCTTTTTTATTTTTAAAAAATTTTTGATGCTATTATTTCTCCCCTTTCAAAGGTCATGTTCTTCTTATGTTGTTTTCTTTCTTGCAATGAATATTTCTGATTATATTTCCGTTGTTCCCACACCACCTCCGAAGGTCACTCCATCCTGTGTGTGGTTGTGTTACTGCAGGTGCCAGCACAAGCACGGACACGTTTCTATATTATTGAAAAGGGTTTTACTCCAAATATTGTCTCTCCTGTGTTTGTATATTACGTTTTTTCTTGTTGCTACCCTCTTCCCTACAACTTTGATAAGTGATGGGTATAATTTATGTTTCTCATCCATATAAATATAGTAAAAGGTTGTGAAAGAAACGTAATGGGGTTTTGATGACCTCTGTATGTATGTTATTGAAAAAGCTCTCAGTAAAAAATTAAATTAATGAGTTGTTTCCAGTTTGGACACCGGGGGGAAAGTTATTTAATTTTTTTTATTATTATATTATTATTTTCAATTACAATCGGTTAATGTTTGTATTTATCCACACAGATTGGATTTGAGTGAGTGCATACACCTGGATGGAGAAGCATTAGCTAGTGTGGCACGCATAGCAATGCTAAGAAAATTACTTCTCAAGAGATTGAACATGGAACATCTACAACCTGGTCTGGAAAGATTATTAGATATGACCTCTCTGGAGATCCTCACCTTGAACTTGGCGAGAAATGTCAGCATTTTTCCTTTCAGTAGGATTCCTGGACAGCTGATCAATCTGAGGTATGTATTATGTTCTATTGTCCGAAAGTTCGACTTTTATTATTATTATTTAAATAATGAAGGATATGGAAATGTCTCATTGCTCATGACCCAGTCCCTAGCACATGGATGGGGTGTAAAACTGAAATATTGTGAATGTTTTTGTTTGCCTCGTGTGTGTTTCACTTATCACAGCCTTCAACGTTGGTGAGTGATGAGTAATTTTCCCTAACCTTTGTTATTTACACTGAAGAGCCAAAGAAACTGGTATAGGCATGCGTATGCAAACAGAGAAATGTGTAAACACTCGGTGTACGGCACTGCAGTCGGCAACGCACATGTAAGACATCAGGTGTCTGGCACAAGCGGTAGATCGGTTACTGCTGCTACAATTGCAGGTTTTCACGATTTAAGTGAGTTTGAACGTGGTGTTATAGTCGGCGCACGAGAGATGGGACACAGCATCTCCGAGGTAGCGATGGGGTGGCGATTTTCACATGCGGCCATTTCATGAGTACGCTGCGAATATCGGAAATGCAGTATAACATGCAGCCAGAAAAAGATCCTGCAAGAATGGACCAGCGACGACTGAAGAGAATCGTTCAACAGGACAGAAGTGGAATCTTCCGCAAAATGCTGCCGATTTCAGTGCTGGGCCATCAACATTCAACCATTCAATGAAACATCATCCATATGGGATTTCGGAGCCGAAGGCCCACTCATGTATCCTTGCTGAGTGCACGACACAAAGCTTTATGCCTTGCCTGGGCCTGTCAAAACCGACATTGGAAACATGTTGCATGGTCTGACGAGTCTTGTTTCCACTTGCATCGAGCGGATGGACGTGTACGGATATGGACCCTGCATGTCAGCAGGGGAACTGTTCAAGCTGGTGGAGGCTCTGTAATGGTGTGGGGTGTGTGCAGTTGTAGTGACATCAGACCCCTGATACCTCTAGATATGACTCTGACAGGTGACACGTACGTACGCATCCTGGCTGATCACATGCATCAAATGTCCATTGTGCGTTCTGACGGACTTGGCAATTTCAGCTGGACAATGTGACACCCCACACCAGAATTGCTACAGAGTGGCTCCAGGAACACTCTTCTGAGTATAAACACTTCCGCTGGCCACCAAACTCCCCAGACGTGAACATTATTGAGCATATCTGGGATGCCTTACAACGTGCCATTCTGAAGAGATTTCCAACCCTCGTACTCGTATGGATTTATGGACAGCCCTGCTGGGTGCATGGTGTCAGTTCCCTCCAGCACTACTTGAGACATTAGTTGAGTCCATGCCACGTCGTGTTGCGGCACTTCTGCGTGCTCGCGGGGGCCCTACACGATATTAGGCAGGTGTACCAGTTTCTTTGGCTCTTCAGTGTATATTTCCTAAAAGCCCTTTTCTCTTTCATTAATATTATGATTGTTATTATTAATTGGACAACTTTACTGACTGTGTGACTGAGCATATTGGCTCTGCATTGGGGATGCAGTTTCGAATCTCATCTGACCATCTACATTTTCAGTTCTCCATGGTTTCACAGAATCACTCCAAGCAAATGTGGGGATGGTTACTTCAAAAGGTCATGGCTAATTTCCTTCCTGTTCCTTATCCCAGTCTTTTTCTTCCTCTGATCACCTTCTCTTAATCGTCAAGGGTTGTCTGCCAGTCAGCAGGTCCGTGCACAGTGATAGCATTCCAAGCCTCCCTTTGTTCCTCGAGTCTCTGGATATTTGCCGTTTATCATGATATCATCCAGCATTTTCTTTCTTTAACAACTTCTTCTTTTCCCTGTGTTTACAGTCCCATCCAGGGCACTTTTAAGCAGGTACTCATTCCTCAACATATGACCAATCCAGTTACTATTTCCGTTCCTTATTATTCCTGTTATTCCTATAACCATGGCATCAAAAAAATTCCAGTAACTCTGTGTGATAGCTGTTATTGGACTAGGAATCACATTGATGATGATATTATTATGATTTTTATGGAAATAGACTTATACAGATACGTAAAACATAGTCATTTTCTGTCAGAATTTCTACTGCCATTCCAGTAATCTCACATCTGTTTACTGAAGGCAAGTTTTCTCTCTTCTGTTCAAGTTGCACCGGTCTTCTTGACTTAGGTTTCTGGCATGACTACCCAGTTTTGTATTTTTTGTCTGAAGATTGTGGCAGAACAGAAATATTTTCATAAGAAAATTATATTTTTGATTTCTGAGAGTACGTAGATAGAAATTAATAATATATATACTCTTAGAGAGAAAAAGCAATAAGATATTTGTTGCTATGGAAATTACGACTCGTGAGATGTTAGTTATCAGGTAGATTGAATGCTCAAGATAATCATTCCCAAAAAACGAAACTGCATCTTTGAGAATAACCAATTTCATTGTGAATCCTAGTAGATACGAATAATATATATTAAACGATATATTTTGGATCTAAAGAATTGAGTTATTTATAATTATAAGTACTCCATCACAGAGCAGCGAACGAGTTACATGGCGATTCCAAAGACTAGGCAATGAAAATAGAGTGTTCACTAAAACAAATAATCTACGAAAGAAGAGAAAATATTTAACAGTTGTGACGAAAGTTGCAACGAAATTACGACAAGCCATTAGCAGAGTCGCAGAAATCTACAAGTTGACAACACCACGGAGGACGAGAGCAGCTGATATGACTCTTTTCATCCCTGGCTGTTGCAACACATGTTCGACGAACATCTAGTCGCTGGTAGCAGACACGACGACGACCTATTACATTGTCTCTGATGACGGCTACGTTGCGATCTTTGCAGTAAACATCTGTCTGCGGTCGGCGAGATTTATTTACAAATCTTTCATTTAAGTTCAGTATATGTTTATTAGGCATTACCAGTGGAGGGTCCTGATGTAAATAACTATAAACTACCTTCCAAAAGTGAGGTTTTGTACTTAATTAAATAATGACGAACTTTTGAAGTTGAAAAATTCACATTATACAAATGAACTTTGAAGTTACGTAGAACTTGTTGAATCATTTCCTTTCTTGTTTGTTTGGTATGTTTTAATTATACTGAACACTCGTGTGCCTTATTCACATGGTAGTATTCACCAAATGGTGCGTAAATCTCTCAGTAAGATTGTAATCTCTTCTTCTTATCTTGCTGTTGTAATTACGAGAAGTACTGATTTATTTTTTCACAGGAACTTGTCTCGGTTCCTAAATACTGGTCTTATCATCTCTGGTTCTTCAACATGGAGAGAGGATTAACTGATGAATTATCGCCAGTAGATGAGGTTATCTCACATGCAGAATCCAATGTTCTACTAACACAATGCCAGATATCAAACAGCATTATGCTGAATAGTCTGGATAGGGATTCTTTGAACGTGATTCATTTTTCTGCATCCACTCCTGGAGAAGATTTCCTGTTGTTTTCAAATCAATCTCAGCCAAATAAAAGGATTGAACAAACACCCTGTACCAGCGCACATACCACCAAACCTTCCACAGATGAGCTCCTTGTCCTATTGATTGCACAGGTGAAGGACTTAAAAGACAGTTTCACTGGACAGGTGAAGGACCTAACAGAGTCTAACTGCACAGTTACCAACTCAAACCACACTTCTTTCAGAATTAAATGACAGTCAAACTTCAAGAAGTTTGGGTGTAAAAAAATACCCTTGGAGAAAAAATAGGCAGTTGGAATGAGGTTATTGATAAAAGGGAGACACTTTCAATCACATTGCCTGGTACCGCTAAAATTGAGCAACCTACTTCTTTGCAACTATCTGATGTTCACACTAAGTTTGAGGGAACATTAGGAGATAGCAAACCAACAAAAATGACAGTTGATACCAAGGACTCTATTTTGCCACTAACAGTTAGTACATATAATACAATCACACCTTTAGTGACCACTACTAGCTACATACCAGAAAATGATCCTTCTGAATCATCCAACAATGATCTTGTTGAATTATTCCAGGAGATTGCCAATAAGTGTAATGATTATAAAACAAGTGAAAATTTGGAAGTTTTTCTAGAGGAATGTGAATCACTTTTTACCACTAAGCCTACTCATGACAGTATAATGGATGTTGGGGAAACCCCTCTAGTTTCACACATAGGAGTGACAGTGATAAAACTTACTGATAATGGGTAATGAATGTAGTTAAATGCCCATTACCACCACATGATGTGAAACAGATGCAAGCCAAATTGGCACAGCAGAAACTGCGTAGTAAAAAAGAAGCATTGTATAAGGAACCACGAAATGACTTCCTGCGAAGGAAAAAAGTGAGAAAGAAAAAATGATTTCCTCACTAATGCATTACTTGAAGAGGAAAAAAGTCAAGTTTAAAAAACAAAGTAATATTAGACCTATGGTGTATGATGTTGGTCAGTTAGTTTTAGTACAGACACACTTTAAATTTTTTTGTATGAAAGAACATATGAAATTTTTAATAGGACTAATTTCAACTTACAGGGTGTCCAGAAAAGGACTCCCTGATTTCAAAATTAAATATCTCGAAAACAAAGATCGATAGAGGAATGCAGTAAACGGTATGTTTATTGTGACAGCTATAAGAAGTGTATACAGCAGTGTGAAATAATAGTTACAAAAGCTGCTAACATATGGCGCTGTAATCGCCATACGTAATGCCTAAATAGTGATCCGAAGCTAGGGTAGTGCCAATGGTGAACATTTTGAAAACATTGTGATGTGATTGTTTGCAAAGATTGTTTTCATACGATTATTTCACTTATGTATGCTGATATGAGCTGTACAGCGTACAGTGCCATCTGTTAGCAGCTTTTGTAACTATTATTTCACACTGCTGTATACACTTCTTACAGCTGTCACAATAAACATACCGTTTACTGCATTCCTCTATCGATCTTTGTTTTCGAGATATTTAAATTTTGAAATCAGGGAGTCCTTTTCTGGACACCCTGTATATACCTTAATTGTCCCTGGTAGCAAGACATTGAAAGGCAAGTATTGTGTGACTGCACTTAAACCTTTTAAGGAAGCGAAGCATGTCCAATAGTTTAACGCTATAAAAATAATTTTCATGGTCTGGGTAACTTTTACTAGTGACTATTTCCATCAAACCGAGCGTGGTAGTGTAACGGCTAGCGTTCTGGCCTCGCATTCGGGAGGACGGCGGTTCGAATCCCCGTCCGGGCATCCAGATTTGGGTTTTCCATGGTTTCCCCAAATCACTCCAGGTGAATGCCGGGATGCTTCCTTCAAAAGGCCATGGCCGAATTCCTTCCCATTCCTTGCCCCTCATCCTTTCCCGTCTCTAAAGACATAGTTGTTATAGGAGACGTTAAGCAGTTTTTTTTAAAAAAAAAAAAAAAATATTTCCATCAAGTAATATTTTAAATATTTATTGTTAATGACCACTTCTTACAAAACAAAGTCAAATATCATTCCCAATATTTATTCTTAGAGAACCTTTCTGACACTAGGAAGTGAAGAATTTAAAACTATAATAATTTTTAGGTCCAGGTACCTTTTTCCTTGCAAGCAACTGCTTCCAGGTATCTAATCTGTTGTTACTTACACCAGAAAGTGTAGCTTCGACTTGGAAAGATTATGGTCAGCTACATTTGACTATGATGTCATATTAATCTGATGTTAAACTAGAATTTTGTTCATTGCTGTATGTATGTATGTTTGCATTAGGAGATACTTCGAGACACTACCGTGAAAGGACTTGCATTTGTGTGAATTTTTTAGTTCATTTCATTATGTTGTTAGTATTAAGAAGAGAATGTGTTGTAAAATGTTTGTAAAAAATTCTGCTAGGAATAAGAGAAATGGGGATCTCAGATGATCGTGATGCAAGGTTACTCATATAAGTTTACCGATGTCTTTTTAAGTAAAGCCATGGTAAACTAGAGGAGGCATGTGGCAGAACAGAAATATTTTCATAAGAAAATTATATTTTTGAGAGTAGATAGAAATTAATAATATATATACTCTTAGAGATAAAAAGCAATAAGATATTTGTTGCTATGGAAATTACGACTCGTGAGATGTTAGTTATCAGAGTAGATTGAATGCTCAAGATAATCGTTGCCAAAAATGAACCTGCATCTTTGAGAATAACCAATTTCATTGTAATTCCTAATAGATCCGAATAATATATAATAAACGATATGTTTTGGATCCAAAGAATTGAGTTATTTATAATTATAATCAGTCCATCGGTATGACGATAAGCAGCACAAAGCGTTACAAGATTTTGTAATGTAGGATTTCTGATCTCTTGATATTTGCTTTTTCCAGGTCTTGTCTTACTTGATAGAACCAGCTGTTAGGCATTTCTAATGGTTGCATGAGGTCGAATATCTGGCATCCGGTAGATGTGACCGTAGAATTTTAGTCTGCATTTTCTGATGTCATTGGCTATATTTGAGTGGGATTCTACTGTTTTGTTTGACTTTAGACTGTAGGCTTCTTTCGTTTCGGTTGGACCAATAATTTTCCTGATGATTCTTTGTTCTTCTTTGTGGCCTTCTGTGCCTTCTTTTCGAGTTCTGTTGGACTGATAATTTCGCCTAAGTATTTAAACTCTGTTGATTTTCCCATATTTTGTGTTGAGTGTTTTATGTTCATTTTGGTGCAAAAAAAAAAAAAAAAAAAAAAAAAAAAAAAAAATCTTAGAAGAGATTTTAAGTTAAATTTTTTTCTGCTAATTCTTTGAGGGATTCTATTTGTTTGATGGCTTGTTGTTCGCTTTCTGATAGAATAGCCAGATCATCTGTGAAGGCCAAGCATGAGATAGTTCGTCAGTTTCTGCCTAGTTTTACTGGGGTGTTTGTTTTCTCCCATTCTCTAATGACATTGTCCAGGGCTATATTAAATAAGAGTGAACATCACCCTGTCTAACGCCAGTTTTTGTCTCGAATTCTCTGGAGAGTTCTCCCGTGAATTTTACTTTGTTTGTGGTGTTGGCGAGTGTCTGATTAATTAATTCTCTTGATTCATTGTCTAGTCCATATTCCCTTAGAATGTTGAGCAGGCTTTTTCTGCCAATGGAGTCATACGCCTTCTTGAAGTCCACAAAGGTGCATATGGTTTTCTTGTGCCTGATTGATCTGTATTTTAGGATGGTTTTTAGGTTAAAGATTTGCTCTGCACAGGACCTGTTGGGTCTGAAACCTGCTTGGTATTCACCAATTTTGTGTTTGATTTGTTCTTGTAGTCTTTTGTGGAGACAAGCAGAGAGAATTTTGTAGGGGACTAATAGTACAGATATTCTTCTGTAATTGTGATAGTAATAGTTATTTTTTTCTTCAGTAAATTTGTTGTCCAATTAACGAAAAGCCAAATATTTGATTAAAAAAGTCTAAAGCTGTAATCAAAACAGGAAATGATGCAGAATGCAAAAAAAAATTCTTTTGTATTATTAAAGCTCACGTCATGATGAAAAATTCAAATTATTGAGAAATGAGAGATGAAAGTCAAACAGTATATTGAAACCTTATAATTGGAAAATGTTACTTTCAAAATTTAGTTTGAATGCAGTATGACAGATGTAGCATTTGAAATATGCAGAGAAAAAATAATGATAAAACATTAGCTGTGGTAAGGGGTGATAGGAGAGTGGTTTAATTTAATTTAATTGCAATGGAGCACACGCTCTGGTGGCAATTTCCCTACACATCCAACTTCCCCCTATCCTGCACCCACCTATATTTGCCCTCTACAAATTTTAACTTTAAATTCTTTTAAGGTTCTACAAAGTTTATGAAATAACTGTTACACAAAATTGGCTTATTAATTAAAATTAGTTTTGGGGACTAGTTTCAGGACATAAAGAATATGAATTTTGTAGAATGGAAAAGATGCTTCTACTATGGATCCTTGACTATATGTAATGGAAGTATTTCTTGTGGTAATGGTCACTGACAAATGGTATACACAAAAATATAAACTACTGGGTTGTTTTATAAGCAATTCCAAAACAGCAATAACGTCAGTCCACCCTTGCCCCATATAGCTGATTTTCTCTTTAGGAGCTGCTTATAAATTACATCATATGTTAAGGAGAAAGTCCAAAAAGTGTGATATAATGTGATTGGAGTTTGCGGAAATACAGAAAAACACCTCACGTAATTAATGGATGCCCCCAATGTAAATTGTAATGTGTTGTTTGTAGTACTAAGAAAGCTGAAAATATACTACAGGGACAGAAGAATGTCACATTTACAAGAATCATACAGTATTAATTGGCAAAAAAAAGTTGCAACAAAAGTTGGAAAGGGTATAACACATGGACACAACCTAAGATTGCTATTATTTAATAGTTATAAAGGAATTCTTAAGTACCAACAATTGTGCAAAAAAGTTAATCACTAGTTGTGCTGTACCCTACAATCTGCAGATGATGTTGCATTATACAAAAGTCAATAAACCATTTTCTAAAAGAGAAGTGGAGTCTGAGAGTAAAAAGAAGACAAAAATAATCACATGTTCCAAATGGCTACTGTGTTGAATACAACCATGAAAATTTTATGGATCATATTAAATTACCCGTTTCATTCAAAATTTATTATGTTACTCATAAGTATTTATTGTGTTCCTTGTAATAGACGTTGCACCCACCCATCACACGGTTTAGGGCATCGGTCAATCTTGTCACTGTTACTGTACTGGTGGATAAATGCTTACAAATCAAGCAGTCTTGTCCGATCCACTATTTTGCAATACTGGTGCACTGTATTTCAAGGCGTGACTAAGGTAACTAGGACGCCCACGAGTATTGTACGAGAGATTGAAAGACTGTTGTCTTGCAAGAACTACAGCAGTTCATAGCTCTGGTCGGCAACTGACAGAACATCTTACAAAATTCACAAAGTTCAGTGTGTGGCTCAGAATTCTTGGATTTGCTCTGAAACGTGTCCTTAAGAGAACCATTGGTCTGGCAGAGCTTGATGGAATTGTAGCCTTCACAGATGATATTTTGCTGCTAGTTGGAGGAAATAATTGATGAGAGATTG
This sequence comes from Vandiemenella viatica, assembly GCA_031002005.1. Classification (NCBI taxonomy): domain Eukaryota; kingdom Metazoa; phylum Arthropoda; class Insecta; order Orthoptera; family Morabidae; genus Vandiemenella; species Vandiemenella viatica. Next base: position 54,494 of record JARYHS010014688.1, read on the forward strand.
AGACAAAGGAAATAATGGAATGTTGGTACAAACAAACGCCAGCTACCAGAAAATATATATATATATATATATATATATATACATACTGATAAAAGGAACACTGAAACGCAACCCAACTTGTGAAGCTCGGAGAAAATTCTATCAGAACATTTAAAACAGTAAGATACTTAGGGGTTCAGGAATTTTAATGTTCACATTGACCATATAAACCAAAGAATGACAAGCAATAATGAATAAGATTATCAGACTAGACATTAATCAGTAATGTAAATGCACATATAAAATGTTTTGGAGGAATAATAACAAATGTTTTTTCATTTAATATATAAATATTTGATATGAATTTATATTACCAATTTATGTCCACTGTGATGGATATTTGACACCAGCTGGTTTCCTTTCCCTTTTTCTGTTGTTCACTGTTTCAAAATATATTCGCACAGTCTTTTCACCCACTAAGCTTACATTAAGTAACGAGACAGGAGTTCCTGTTTTATCTTTGGCATTATTTGTGATATTCTGTCGTCCTGAACTTGGGGGACTGAATCATTGTTTCGTGCAATCTGTGCAGTTCAGCTATCATTTGTGACAATTTCTAGTTCAATTCTGACTTTGCATTTGTAAATAATTAATGTATTTAAAGTGATAGATAATCTTTTGCATTGTAACACTCACGGATGTCCAACTGGATGGCGACGTGAAAATATGTTTTGACAGTTAGTTCTGCTGTCTTTCAGTGTTTGTAAGCCTGTCGTTATGAAGGTTGCTATTTATATTTCTGGCCTAATAATGAAGAAACAAATATTTATGACCAAAATTGGTTTTATTATTTCTAAAAATATTCTCCGTGAAGGTCAATACACTTGCATGAGTTTGAACCAATTTTCGAAGCACTTTTTCCACTCTGATGGAGGTAACTCCAGAACATGTGGTTGATACCGCTTCCGCTTCTTCGGGTGTTGAAAATCGTTGTCACCGTAATTTGTTTTTGATGTGCGGGAATAAAAAGAAGTCATTGGGTGCCAAACCAGGGCTTTACGGTGTATGACTCATCAATTCGATGTTTTGATTTTTAAAAAATTCCTCTGTTTGAGCCGATGTGTGGCTGTTTGCATTTTCGTGATGAAGAATTATTCGCCTCTTCTTCGACTTTTTGCAATTTACTCCAAAGACTTCTGGTAAACAAATAGTCGTGTACCACTCAGAGTTGACCATCCTACATTGCTCTAATGCCACTGTTGCTATGTGACCGGTAATGCCAAAGAAACAGGCAACCATTTGCTTCAATGTGCTTCTTCCGCGAACAACTTTTGTCGGATTTGTCTCATGTTGGAAACCCATACAGTCGATTGCTGTTTTGTTTCAGGCTCATATGCATAGATCCATGATTTGTCACCAGTGTAGATGTTATACGCAGCCTCTGATGCACCTTGAACGTATTTTTTTTTAACATTTCCTTGCACCAATGGACACGAGCTTCCTTTTGAGCGTTTGTCAGATTATGCAGGATCCAACATGAACAAATCTATTTTACAGCCAATGATCATGCAATATTTTATGCTTGTCATACTAATGCCCAAATATGCCTCAATCACACGGTATGTCACATGATGATCTTGCTTTATCAGTTCACGTACAGCATTAATGTTTTCTGACACAACAACCGATTTTGGACGACCCTGACGGAATTCATCCTGAAGCGAACTTCGGCCATGATTGAATTCATTATACCAATTTTATACAGTGGTATATGATGATGCTTTATCGCAGTATAAAGAATTAAGTTCATCTATGCTCTCTTGCCTTTGATAATTCACGTTGAATGTTGTGAAAAATGATCACATGAAAATGTTCATGAGTTAATTCCATTTTTCGCCTGAGATAAATTTTAAAGTTACTGTAAATAACAAATCGCGCTCAAATGACACATTTTTATAAATAAGGCTATGTTCAACAATGTCAATGTTTCCAATGGCAATGTCAGATGGCCCCTGGCAACACTTATTGTTAAAATATAACTATCAATAGCAAACCTGGTACTACCTCGACTGACCTCGGTTCCCTACGACAGGTCTACCTACTTGCCCGCCGGCTTAATATGCAGTCCACTGCAGTTCCAGCACACCCATTCTGGCATTGTTTTTAGTTGAGAGTTAACCTGCAGTGCTCTGTGTATTTAGCCATAAGGCTAGAAGGTGTGCAGGTAGAACCGTCGTAGGGGACTGTGGTTGTACCCTCCGGTTACAGCCATGTAAGTGGTACAGTGATGCGAGACACATTAGTCGAGGCGGCGACAGCACACCGGAAGCCGTATGACATCTGAATACGATGGCAGAGCCAGCTGTCAAACGTTGTCATCACGACACCATCTGGGCGGTCACCTGAGAAGATTACATTGCACCAATACACCAGGGCGACAAGTTGTACTTAAATTGTATCAAAAGCTCTATACTTACAATAATAAACTCTTGGTCATCTATGGCATCATTTGTCACACTATTACATCCTCTATGGTGTCGTGCTATGAACGCCCCACTTTACGCCTTTTTCCATACGAACATAATTTATTACAGTTTCTGATTTTCCAAATTTTTTCCATGTCAGAATTGCACAGCACTATGACAGAAACAACTTGTGTATGTCGGCAGGATTCTGAATTTGGAGCAGTGCCGACTGGACGAGAGTGTGGTCAAGGCGCTGCAGCAACAGATGCCAACCTTGGAGGTGCATTTTGTACGCAGAGACGTGGAAGAAGACTGGGAGCCAGACGAAAATGGCTGGGTGTCGGATGGAACATCCTGGGTGTCGGATAAATTATATTGGTCCACAGCTGATGAATACTGGTATTCAGATTGAAGGTAGGATTGACTATGTAATTAATTAGATAGAGAACCTTCTGTGATCATTTTGTGTGCTTTTAGCTGTATTCTTATTACTCTTTTTACAGGTGGTAGTTTGCCAGTGTGGTTGCAGTGGTCACAACAACAGCCTGGATCAAGCTGCTGACTGCAAATGCGCAGACTGTGATGCAATGTGACAATGAGATTGTTAAGCTTTCTACAAAGTCGATCTCTCGGCATGTATAAGGCCGAGGATGTGTAGAGATACGTGATATACATTGCAGGCACATTCTACATGCCTCACATTGAATTGCTTGAGCAATGAGATGCAGAATCTTAACAGTTAAGCCACACACAGTAATACTTCTGCATAAAGACCAGTCACTAAGTTCAAAACTATGGCCTAAGATAAACATCCACCGCTTGCAGAAGAGAGGTTTCACTGAGTGTTACATCCTCTATTACAAGCAGCTACAAGCAGCTTCAAATACTGTAGGGTACCCTCAGTATGTTTGTCTGCTTTTAAAAAGCTATCAGCAATATGGATCTTCTACATGAAAATATTGACATTTTTTACATGATGGAATGTGTAAGCAATGAAAATCTTAAGGGAAAAAGTCCACATTAAGAATCCATCTGATTCGGAATCAAGCACTCGGCAAGGCATGGCTTGTCACTCTCCAGATTTCATTCAATTCTTACAGTATTCAGGCAATTGTACCTAATGGATTAATTTTTTGATAGGGACGTAACCTAAACAAATTTCAACTTTTTCCAGTTTCTGAAAAAACAAAATAAAACAATAAAAATAAAACAAAAATACAAACCAAATAATAAAAAAAAGTGGATTGCTTAGTGGACTAATAGTCATCACAAATACTGGTTGTATGGTGCTTAGGTCTTCATTATATATGTATTATTGTATAGATACAGATCTAGATCATTTCTACCATCGTAACTGTCTAAATTTCCCCATGTCAAATTTCATAAATTAAGCTTCAGTTTGTCAAGATTTATTTTCTGTATTTTGTTAGATATTTGTTTAAATACTCGTCAGTGAATAGATTTTGAGAAGTGGAAGTAATACATTTAAGAAAAAAAAGTGTGAATCATTAGTCCAGTTCTGCATTATTCCTTACAACACGGAGCCTTTGGAAGTAAAAGTCAAAAAGTTGTTAACATTGTACATAAAACAAAATAATAATTTGATTTTTATACAGTTGACATTAAAATAAAAAGATCTAAGGTACCAGAAAAGAATATTTTGTTTATGTATATAACTATGTAACACTAATGTAGAATTTGTTCATACCTAATTTCTGACCAGCTGTGTAATTTTTGGGACAATCTGTACTCTCTGTTAAGATTTAGTTGTCATTTATGTTAATAAAAATGAAATATTTTTAATTATTTAATGAGTATTATTTTTTTTCTAACCCAACAAATGCCTATAAAAGTTCAAAAGCATAAAAATAATAAAACTTGAATATTGAAATTGAACCACTTGTTTCTGTTAGGAAATCTATAGAAGGTAAATTTTCTGGAACGTTATCCAGTGTGCTAAATTGTCTCAAGTCTGTGCTCAACTGATGATCACATGCAGTAAAATACTTTCTCAATTGATCAGACAATATGCACAGTAGATTTCCTTTGCTGTCACAGATTTTAAATCCAACCTTTTTTTCCCCTACTGATAAAAATAAAAATAAAAATTCACGATAAATAAAGTCCAATGTAATGGTTATAATTTTATGTGCTTTATATATCTGAAGACAGTCTTTTATATCTTATCTTATATATATATATAAAAATCTCGCGTCACGATGTTTATCCTAGATCAGGGGTCCCCAAAGTGGTCGATACCGACCCCTTGGGGTCGATAAGAGATCTCCAGGGGTCGATTAATACAGAGGGGTCAAAAGGGGGTCGATTAATACTAAAGAGAATCAATTAAACTGTAGGGGAAAGAAAATAGGAATGCTCTACTAAAAATCCCGTCAATTCTCGTCTGTTTGCGAAGTCATGTGAAGTAAATGATCAAATATGTGACAAGTTAAAACAGTGCAACAACCATCTGTTCTTTTGGCAGGTCTTTATTTGAAATTTATTCCATCTATCCATAGTTTTGTTCGTATTTTTTGAGTTTACAATAATAGTGGAACGTATGTCGTTTTTCTGTTTATGTTATTGAGTGGATTTTATGATTATTTCGCCGAGTTGTTATGCAGGCCTCCTTGTTGCTTAGCATCAGAAATGCCAAAAATGATTTAATGTTTTTATTAAATACTTGTGGTGGTCGATAAGAAGGCAAATATCCTGTCAAGGGGTCGACATGGTAAAAAGTTTGGGGACCCCTGTCTTAGATGAACGCCGAAACTACTTAACCGACTTTGATGTAATTTGGATTATTGTGTGTAAAACTATCCTATCAATTATTGACCTAAATATTTATTATTGCGAATTACAAGGGGAGGAGGGGAGATGACAAGGAATGGAAAAGACCATAATTAAATCTCGCAGTAAAAAATTCACAGCAGCAGTTTATAAAAATCTCGCTTCATGATGTTTGTCCGAGATGAATTCGCACTTAACCCTGCCTTCACTTCCGGCACAGCTTGCTGTGTAATGTGAAGTACACCAGAACATTTCCGTGATTCAGATTCCACGCTAAACTGTAGGTCCCCTCTATCTGGCAGGATTAACGGGTAAGGTTAAGGCGGCTACGAGAGGGGCGGAATACACAGCCAATAGAAACCCTGCCACCAGATCATTACGACCACATGAAATTATTAGTTCCATACATTTCTAGGTGTACACTTTTTTATGTCATATTGATTAATTAATTTGTAATAAAGTGTAAGTTAAAAAAAATTACATTTGTTTGTCCTTAATTTTAACTCTCCAATAGTCTTTACCAATTACTTTTGAAAACGTTTTTATCTTTATTAGTGAATATTAATTTGACAACATTAGGGAGTTTAGAATAACATTGCTGAGTCACAGCAACGCATGACCGGGTCAGATAGTGGAATATAGATTTTACAGTCCTTCAGGGTTAATGAATGTACACAAAGCATTTGTATGTATATAACAATTTTTTTTCTTGGTTTATATGGAAAGGACTGATAAAATACACACAACACTCACCAAAGTTGAAGGGAGGAGGGCAGCAGCAACACAAAACAACACAGAAACAAAGAAAATGCAATATTTGGGGTAAAACCCCCTTTTCAAGTTAACAGAAGTAAGTGGCTGGGCTTGTGCAAGACTTCCGTTCAACGCAGGCACTCATAGAACGCAATAGACTTTTGGAGGTGGTTTCTCTTGGTTTAACTAGATATAAATATGCATATTCCACAATATGGGAGAAAAAATTGACGTGATTTAGTTTCTAAGCAAAAATGCAAACCATTTTGTTCCATTTAAAATATTTCAGTAATATAAGATAAAGACTTGGCTGGTATAGCACACCCATACGAACTGTATATGATACTAAATTATTACTCTCTCTTATGAGTTCAAGATTTTTGGGGTGTGCCACGTTGTTTATTTGATAAACTAAGCTTTCGGCTGCCATTCTGCAGCCTTTGTCAGAGATGCAGACTCTCTATTCACAGATACAAATGGAAACTAATGTAGTTCTCCAGTAACCAATCTGAAGTAGTGCTTGGCTTTCCACACTATTACAGTGTTTCGCCATTGCATGGGGATGTTAAACCTTGAATTGCATTCAGTACCTTTTGGATGAATAGACTTCAAGTGGCCAGCACATGGTTTCATATGCTTTCTTCTTTAAACGACCAATTCCTTGTGTGTGTGTATATATATATATTATTAGGAAACAAAGGTGCTAAAAGTGGATATACTAAACATTAGGATAGGATAAAAAACCACCGTTTACCATAGAAGAAGGGGATTCCTGCGGCGTTGGTACACGGGAAAAAAAAAACACACGAACACACATAGAATATAATTTTCGAGCCATGGCTCTTTGTCATCAGGAGTGAGATGGCTGCATACTGGCGGGTGGCAGCCAACTGCGTAAGCTACAGTGCCGGTAGCTCATGGTGGGAAGTGAGGGTGGGGGTAGAAAAGCATAGGCTGCAAAATGATGATGAAACCAAGTAGAAAGTAAAACTGTACTTAGGGACCCATCGCAGAAGTGCAGTAGACCTCAGTTAATGGTTCTAAATTCATATTAAGTAATGGAAATATGTGCAAACAACCGAAAAACAAAATATTTGAAATTAAAAATAAGCAATATTCGAAGTTACACTCTATAAAGATAGGCTCTGGTGAGCGGTGGTTCTATGGGAGAAGGTGGAAGTGAGGGGGATTGGTGGGAGGAAAATTGGTGCTATCTTAAATTTAGACCTGGAGATTGTCTGGTCCCCAGTTGGTACTGATAGGCCAGTTCCCACCTTCTAAATTCTGAAATACTGCTTTCATCTTGTAAGGAACCTAACTGTATCTTGGGGGTCAGATATCAGTTTTACGTTCCTCAACTATAGTTCACTTACTTATCACTGGAAAATACTTGAAGTTCTTAAAATAGTTTGTTGACCGTATATTGCCTATGGAAAATGCTAACTGTTAAAAATGACCACAGTCGCCACTTACAGTTTTAAACCTACTGCAAGAAAGGTACTATTATAGAAATGAAAGTCACAGGTTGAAGATTTCACAATTCACATATATTCAAAAAATGTCACTGTATTATAAATGTTCAGTTAGCAAGGCATCGAAATATCATCACACGAAAATTGCAAGTAGCGAAGCATAACCAGAACCGATAATTCCCCCCGGTAAAATTAAAGTTCAAATTTCAAACCCTTTTACCACGCCACTGAAAATTTCTAAGATGGCGTCTATCGTCCATTGTGCCCGCCAAGTTACAGACTCGTTTCATGCCTAAGGCATCCGAGGCTCGCTCGCCTCAATCTAACCAGCATACGTCCTGCTTCTCTCACTATCCAAGCCAGAGTGAAGCGTCATGGCGTCGCAATTTCCTATATCAAACCAGGACTAAAGTGGTCAAATAGACACAGAAATTTTTGATTTATCTCCCGATGTTTACCAGAAATTCATGGTGTGTAGATCGCGCAAAAATACGTGTTTAGTGTCTCTTTATAATAATGTTTTAAATGCTTCAGAACGGAGTTATAGATTTATTTAGTTGGGGGAGTGTTGCTACATTGGATTAAGCAGTTATTTTAAATTTTGGTAGCAAAAAACAGTTTGTCAAAATTTTTAGATTTCGGGTTTCCCGCTACTTTAGAAATGCTCTCCCGTTTGTGCTGATTATGCTGGTGTAAAAATTATCCCAATCTGTTCGGTAGTTTAAAAGATATGGACTTCCCTGGAATCGGTAATTTTCTTACTTTTCATCCTACAATTTGACTTTTTATTTACAGCTTTTCAGCCCGAGGTATATCTTTTACAGCGTTCCTTTATTAATTTTAAGTACTTTCCAAAAGTTTTTATTTATTTAAATATATTATTTTAGCTGAAATTCATGTCTGACTTACCGGCTAACTGCGTAGTATCATTCACATTTTAGGTTTGCTATTATCTTTTGTTAAATGTTTATGACCTTATTTAGAACTTATTTAATATTGGAGAAACTATTACGGGACGTGTTTAAATGTACTTTTAAGGTCCTGAGATTATCCCAATGAACTACAATTTACTCTTGAAAAGTCGCAACGTGGGACTGTTAACCAAATCTTATTATCACTTTGATATTTATTATTAAAACGTTCTGGAACCATTAGAAATGTACAAAATATTATTATAAATGGTTTGTTTCATTGTTTTTAGTATCGGTATCGGGATGGTAAACTGAGCTTCCCTTTCCATAACCTCTTCAGTAGTAAGGTGCTTACATGCCCCCCGAAGATTGAAGTAATTTTTGCAAAAAACTTACTGCACATCTTAAAAAGAAAGAAAAACCCTAACAATTCCCCTTAAACTTCCTAATAACAAAAGAAACCCAAAGAAAATCACTAAAGCAAGAAAAATCCCCGAAAATCCCATGACAAATTTAGAGAACTATCCCAAAAAGTTAACTAACCCTACGCTTATCGGTCGGTATGCTTCTTCATTCATACTCCAAAAGTTACTTTACATCTCAAATATCAAATTGTTACCACATTCATACTCTAAAAGTTACTTTAAATTATCAAAGTTCACAAAATTCAAAAAGAAATATGAATCATGTCAATATTACACCAACTGGTGTTATGAAAAACACAACTTATCAAAAGTGGTATGTATGTTAAATTACGTTACAAAATTGTTTCCCAACTGTAACTGTACAACATTAAATGTAAACAGTGAAATTGTGTAAGAAATTTTAACATACCCAAAAAAAAAACACAAAAGTATCAAACCTTAAGTCTAAACATCCTATCCATACAGCAACCTCCTTAAACCTACGAATATGTATATAGGACCGTAGTCCTTAACACAACATCTGTTATATATATCACAATCTTTTCCTTAGGTTGTCCTATTTAGAACGTCTCTATATTCTGTTATTTTCTATCACACACTCTTACAAAATCCTCTCAAAGTGGCTGAGTCCTGTCACGATCGCAGATCAAAGTGTCATTTATACAAACACAAATAATCCCTAACACTGCCGAGAAATGTCTGTGTCCCGGGTTCCTGACACAGCAGGCGCCCCGAGGACCTCGGTCAGTCAGACAGTCTGCGAACAATCCAAAGCAAAACAAACGACGTGTGTGAGCGATATCATCCTGTTAAACTTAACCTACAACTACAAAAGGGAACTTATGAATTAAACAAAAAAATAGTGGGAAATGAACACATAGATCTAGAACCTAGAAAATTATGGTTATTGCCAACATCCGAAGATGGGCAGGTTATAAGAAAAACAATGACTGTACATAATAGGAAGTACACACAAAAAAAATACAATATTGAGAAATTATATCAGTCCCAGGCCTGGCTTTCAAAATGTGACTACACTTAATACTAGAGAAAGCTAATGAAACAAGAATCAGGGTAACATGAAAACTAAGCACTAGAAATATCCTCAAAATTATATGAACAGAATCTTAAGAACTATAGGAAACGCAGTTTCCAGTCAGCTGTACACTGCTGCGACCAAATCGGGTTAGTTGTGGCAACAAAGTTGCGAGGAACCAGTACACTGGTTCATAGTGACCATAATATAGGGGTATATGTTTTATATATAGGTAAATATTGAATCGCATCATGCGATTTGAATGGGTACCACTGTAAACCCATGTAGGTGTATATCAAGGGACGTAATCTATTGGCGTAGTGTAATGTAGTATGTGGAGTACATATTGTTACTTCCTATAAACTCAGAGAAAGGGTCACAAAATTCAAAACCATATAATGTATAAGGGGTATATATATAATATAATAAATGTTGGGTATCACTGTTGTGAAAAGTGTGGGGTATATGTATGCCTCCTATCATCATAAACTTCCAATAATTCTCCAGGCGCAAGGAACAATCATATCGCCCTATCCAAGTCTTCCCAATGTTACATCTTATTAAAACACAAGGGTAAATATCTACTCAAACAAGTTCTCAGATCCATCTTCCACAATGAAAAACAAAACTAACATCTACCTCGAAATCTCATCTTAGAAAGTACATTACTTGTAACCA
>JARYHS010014689.1:0-23806 GCA_031002005.1 Vandiemenella viatica
AAGCTTTAAATAGCCCAGCTTTAAGAGATTTGGTTAAAACAAGTGTCAAGTGGGTGTGGTCCCCAGAATGTGAAAGAAATTTTCGAAAAATCAAAGATGAATTGTGTAATGCCAATATCCTCTATTATCCAGATTGGGATCTAGATTTTTGCCTTGCCGCGGATAGTTCTGACTACGGTTTAGGAGTACATGTCTTCCAGGAAGTGGAAGTCAATAGAGAACCGGATTCTAGGACTATTGCCTTTGCCAGTAGAAAACTACAACCAGCTGAAACTAGATACACAATTACGGAAAGGGAGGCCTTATCTATTGTGTGGGGTTTGACTAAGTTTAGGTACCTACTGTTAGGTAGAAAAATTATTGTATATACGGACCATAAGGCTCTTTCATTTTAATTAGAGTGTAAGTTAGTCCACAGTCGGTTAACCCGTTGGGAATTGGTTCTGCAGGAATATAATTTAGAGATTCTGTATAGACCTGCTAGTAAAAATCAAGTTGCAGGTGCTTTGTCACGTCTACCGTTAAGTCTAGATTCCGAAAAGAGATGTCTAGGACCACAGACTGAGGTTAGAATTGCTTATCTAAAAGGAGTACCGTTTGAGACTGAGGTTAAGTATTCCTTGACACAAATCAACGAGGAACAGGACAAAGATGTAGCTATAGCAGAAGTAAAAACTAATCGTGATAACCCGGAATACAAAGATAATCTTCGGAAATATTATACTTTGCATGGAGGAGTATTATTTAGAAGGACCAATGAAGAAGATGATGGTTGGAAGTTATTGCTTACAGAAAGATGGGTTGAAAAAATTGTTTGGCATCACCACTATAGTTATAGGCATTATGGGCAATCCAAGTGTTACCGAGTGTTAAGGGAAGATACATATTTCTATAATATGAGAAAAAAGATTTCCAAGCTATTAAAATCTTGTCAAGTGTGTCAAAGATCTAAAATAGTGTTAAACGAGTGGGGAAAATACAAAATATCATCCCAAGTAGTGTATTGGAATTAATTTCTGCTGATGTTCTTGGCCCCCTACCCATGTCTCTGGGAGGGGTGACCCAGGTTTTAGTTTTATTTGATGTTTTTTCCAAGTTCGTTAAACTTTACCCTGTAAAGAAGTCTACGGCTAAAATTTTGGTTAGAAAAGTGATTGATGAATATTGTCAGAAAGTAGGTAAACCTAAGAGGGTGCTTTCGGACAATGCCCCGCAATTCACTAGTAAAGTGTGGACAGAAAAACGTGAACAAGAAGGGATAGAAGTTGTACATACATCTGCTTATCATCCAGCAGGAAATCCCGTAGAACGCCTAATGAGGGAAATAGGACGTTGGTTTAGGACATATTGTATACACCAACACAGGAAGTGGGCATATGAAGTAGAAAATTTTGAAAATTTAATTAATTCTATACCTATTGATACAGCTAAAATACCACCCATTGAGCTGATTTTTAAGAAACCGGCTAATAGATTAATTGGAAAATGTGTTAGTTATCCAAATAGAAAGAGTTTCAACTATGAGGAAAAGGTAGCTTTAGCTCTTAAAAATTTAAAGGAGAAGGCAACAAGGAGAAAGAAAAAGCATGATGAAGGTCAGAAGTGTATGGAATATAAACTGGGTGATTTGGTGTTAGTTGAAGTTCATAGTAAGTCATCAGCTTTGCGGCAAGAGACTCGTAAGTTTAACCGTTTGTTTGAAGGCCCTTTCAGGACAGAGTCTATACTAAGAAAAACTCTTATGAGCTAATAAACCCTGAGAGTGGTAAAAGTAAGGGTATGTATAATGTTGAAGCCCTAACACCCTTTTATGAATAAGTGGTCACTTATGAAATGTGCCACTATATGTGTAAATATCTAATTTTGTAAATAAGTTTTGTCAATTGATGCATGTAAATAGTATGTGTGAGTACTTCAGTTCAGATGCAGATATAATAATACTGAATGTTTAAGATGTAAGCATTTCACTGTATAAAGCAATTTGTGACAGTTTTGTGTAGAAACTTTTGGTGTTTTCATGATGTTGTGACTTTCTACATTGTGGTGACAGATTATCAGCTGTAAAATATAAATAGACTGTTGTCATTAACAAGCAGACATCAAGTGTGTAAGTCTAAGTAAAAAATTAATTGTAACTTGAGGTAATAGCATTGAATGCTTGTTGGGTAAAACAGTAACTGAAAAAATGATTGGATCTGAAATTAAGACAATTATTGTAACCAAAATCAGTGTCATGGATTATGTGCAGATGTTGTATGTAATGAAGAATTGTATTTGTTCATTGTAAAAGTCATTATGGTTGATTGATTGTAATCTGTTTGTGTTGGCATTATGTGTACATTCAACCTGCTTAGATTCGTGACGGATTCAATCAATTTTAACTGTGTAAAATTAAGTGAATCCTGGGGAGGGGTTGTAACAGCCCTCATATCTGAATTTTGAATAGTATTGTACTGTATGAAGTATTTGTAGTGAGCTAAAGTTTGCTTGAATATGATCTGGTATGTTTGTTTTGTAATTTCTTGTAAATCAGTGTATATAGACTTTGTTTTATGAAAGAAAATTATTTAAAGTCCATTTAATATGTTTACGAACCGAGTAGTGCAAGAGAATTTCTTAAATGTTTGTAATTCCATGTTTTAATGCAAGTTATGATGTCTACAGGACAATTTTCTACAGTTTGAAATGATTTCTGCAAATAATTTTGTATTTAAGTATCTCTAATTACCATTTCTGATCATTTTGTAATGTTTTTAAGTAATTTTGTATTAATTCCGATTGTTTTTAATATGTTTGATTATTTGAGTGATTGTTAATGACCCAGAAATATCGGGCGGATGCCTTTGAAGAATTCTAGTAATTTCGATAGAGACTATATAAACAGATCGGCTGGACAGAGCAGTTAGTTAGTTAGTTGACTTTATTCAGTATTCAGTTTTACAAAGAGATTCATCCAGTTAGTTCACAGAGATTTTATTTGCAACGGCTCAGAAGTGCATCTCTGTATTGTATCTATGCTTGTGAATATCGCTGACTTCGTTTTGAAAACAATAAACAAATCTTCAATATAACCTTCTGGTGGACTTTTTAATCAATCAATATATGTAAATTAAACCACCGAAGAATGTAATAACTGTATACATCATAGGCGAAGATATCTTATGGGTATACTAGTTCTGTTAATAGGATGTACTCAATCACATCATCAAAACCTTCTTTAAAAAAAAAAAAAAAAATCGGTAACTGTAATGTGGAAACACAAATATATTAGACTAAAAGCTGTGACAGATATCCTCGATTTTAGAAACAAATTATTTTTGCACGCCATTAGTGGATGTGACACAACATATTCACTTTTTAAAACTAAAACTATCAATTATAAAAATATTCGAGAAACATTCCGATTTGGATCAAACAGCTCACGTTTTTCTGCAAGACAATTGTCCTCTAGAAACATTGTTTGGAAATGGGGTACGTGTCTTTTTAGCAATGCATAACACTCCAAAATAGGAATACAGTATAGATGATTTTCGATATACACAATTTAACAAATCAGCTAGATTAAACAAACCAGTCTAGTTATGTACTCTTCCACCTACAAGTGCAGCAACTCGAAAACACATCAATCGTGTCTACTATCAGATTCAAACGTGGTTAGGGAATGATTTAGAATCCAAGGGATGGGGGTGGATGTTGCAAACTGAAGTTGTAATTGTAACGAAGGTTGTGGTTCTAATTCCGGATGCAGAAAAGTGGAGTTGCAATGATGCTTAGTTTGTGGTCAGTTTAATGGACAAGCATGCCTCAACGCTGCATTACAACCAGATGATCTGGATGAAGAAGGTAAATATGTACCTAAAATCCTTGAAGTTTTAGAATGATAATGAATTAGAAATTTAAGTTGACCGACAAGAAGAGGAATACAACGACGAACATGAAGTATATTGAGCTGCTTACTTGACATAAGGAATAACAACAACAAAATTCTCTATATATTAATGATAAACTATCGGGAAATAAAAAAATAATTAAAGTGCATTTAAGCAATTTCATTTAAATACCTTATTATTAAAATTAATTATGTTTACATTAAACTATTATATGATATATAAACAGTGGCGTAGCTACATCAACAAGGGCCCCTCTGCAAAAAATTTATTTTGGGCCCTCAGGCCAGATGGGCGACCTATGTTTTTGCTTTGTGTTGGTGCTATGGGCCCCCTGATCTGAGGCTGGGGGCCTATGAGTTGTGCTTGGGCCCCCCTGAGCAGTGAGGGGGCATCCTGTATCTCAGTGGCCCTCTTGGATGACGTGAAGGCCCGTGGGCCCTCTGACTGCGCTTGAGGGTTCCCTGAAGTATGCTTGGGGGCTCTCTGAAGTATGCTTGGGGGCCCCCTGAGCCTAGGGGCCCCGGTGCACTGCACCGCCAAGCCCCATAGTAGCTGCGCCCCTGTTTATAAATAATATAATGTCCATAGATAAAATTTATTACTTAGTAAATAATTACAGTTTATTTATTATTCCAACATTATTAATAAATAACATTATCAATCGTACTGTCTATTGGATTTTACAGTTAAGGTATCGTCCCGTAGCGTTATAGTTCATATGGGTAAGCACTCCCCACTCTCCATGCTCTGTCTCAAGAAGTGTTAAATGTATGTCTATGACGGAATTTGTATTGAACTTTACGCTCTACAACTTTTCTAATAACTCAAAATAACATTTAGAGCGAGATATTTGTAAAAAAAAACCTGTTTTTGTGACCTTTTACCTTGAATATCTTGACTAGCGTACATGAGATTCTATGAGACTTTTGAGTCAATTTATAAAATATCAAAACAAAGTTTATGAAAATTTCAACTTATCTTTCATTCCGAGGTTTAATCCGTATTTGACTGGACTAAACAGCAATCTGAAGTTTTAATAGTAATAATATTTAGTTGTCGTAGCCGCCATCGTGATTTTAAAAACTGCTTTTCTGAAGAATACGATATCGTGTTTTTCAATAATATATGTTCTGTTATGAAAACTCTTGGACATCAATACCGGCCAGATGAGTGGCGATTGTTCAGAGACTCATCTAAAGTTAGTTTGAAGGTTGTCCTGTTACATGTTGGTAATGAACATCCATCAATACCTGTAGTGCATGCCGCTGTTATGAAAGAGACATGTGAAAATATGAAACTAGTTTTTAAAAAATCCAATAGAAAATATAAAAATGGTATATATGTGACGACTTGCTTTATAACTTGGTTTGCAGCTTGGGTTCACCAAATTTTGCTGCGAATTGGGCAGCAGAGATAGGAAATATCATTATGTTATAAAATCATGGCCTAAACGTGAATTTCTTATCCCTGTCCAGAAAAATGTGTCACTTTTCCCTTTAGGAATCATCAAAAAATATATATTTACCTCAATTGTATATTAAATTAGGACTAATGAAAAATTTCGGAAAGTCTATGTATAAACTTTCTAATGGATTCTTGTTCTTGAAATCAAAATTTCCCATAGTAAATAACGGAAAACTGAATGAAGGAATTTTCGTAGGACCACAAATACAGTCAGTAATGGCTGATGAACATTTTGAAGTACAGTTAAGTCCACTAGAAAAAGCAGCGTGGCAATTTTCCAAAAAGGAATGTTGCAATTTACTCGGAAACCATAAAGCAGAAAACTGTCGTGACATAGTGACTGATGATCTGCATTCTTATGAATCTATGGGATCCAACATGACCATAAAAATTCACTTCTTGGGCTGTCTCTTAAACTTCTTCCGGGAAAATCTGGGGGCTGTCATTGATGACCTCGGAGAGCGTTTTCATCAGCAAATTTCTACAATGGAAAAAGAGGTACTCAAGACAAGTGGAGTTCTAATATGCTGGCTGACTTCTGTTGGACCAAGAAGAGAGATATTCCAGATGCAAAATACGCCCGAAAATCATTATATACCAGTTTCTAGGTAAGTCAAAATGAGTAGTATATCATTCAGAATTAGGTAGAGACTGATTTTATTATGAATTACAAAAAAAAATCAAAATAATGTCACAAAAACTCACTAAATTGTATATAAATTCAGCATGAAAAATACTTCTAGAACCTTGTGAAGGAAAAAAAAGTTCATTTTTGTAGACCAGTGTGGATACTGGAAATCAAAAACATCTTACTTCTAAAGAATTCATAAAAGATAATGCGCATTAAAATAGAAATGACAAGGTAAATTTAAAATTTATAGTCGAGAAAGCGATTATGACTTTTGGAACATTAATTCTGAGTTTAATAAATGGGAAAATTAAGAATGACCACATTTCATATCATAGGAACGGATTCAGAAATACCAAATAATGGTCTAATAGGGAGAGATTTTGAACTATGAGAATATATCATTAAGTACGCAAAAAGAAAAAATGGCACTGTCTGTCGAAGCTGAAACTAGTTTATAGGTAAATGAAAATGTAGAATTTGGTCTACGAGAGGAAAGAATTATTAGGCTAGTGGTAGATAGTGATCCACGCTTAATCCAAGGAACATCGTATAGAAGGGAATTTGTACAAAATTTGTATATTCCAGATGCGCTTGTAAGAATATAGAATGGCTCTTGTGTAATTAGAGTAACCAACACAGTAGAAGATGTGGCTACACTCGATTGTACTAAAATGCAACTTAAAGCTATTGCAGAGAGGGCAACAGTAAATACATACAGTGTAGGAACTATGAAACAAAAATCACTGGAATAGTTTAGTTCAAGGGATCCCAGGAAACAATTGACAAGCCTGAGAAGGATAGGTAGAAAATAGCTCATAGCAAAAATTTCAGTCATAAGTATATAGGGATGCCAATGGGATTAAAAGGAGCGCAAGGTGTTATCAGAAATTGATTAATAGTAATTTAACTGGTTAACAAAGTATGAAATGTTGTATATATCTTAACGATATAATTGTGTTCCCAGCAACAAGAAACATCGGAGTTCAAAGTTTGTGCAGAGTTTAATGATACTTTCAATCTTTCAGGAAATAAGCTAAAGCCCACCGACATTATAAAACAAGAGATACCTTTAGTACCAGAAGCCAAGAGAAAATTGTTAATACAAGGCTGTATAGAATAACAGATGCACAGCGCGTTATTTTGTAAGAAAAAAATGGCAAAATTGCTTGGAATTCCCCTTTATTACTTATTTCAAAGTTATTAGATGCTACTGGAAAACAAAAACGGAGAATTGTTGAAACTACTGGAAATTAAATGAGATTACAGTAGGAAATGCGATTCCCCAGCCTCACATTTCAAATATTTTAATTCGTCTGAAAAAGTCTAAACATATTTCAACCCTTGATTTAGTTAGCTGTTATAATTAGAGTAGTGTAAGCCAATGACCGTTTTTTTTTTTTTTTTTTTTTTTTTTTTTTTTTTTTTTTTTTTTGCGTATTGTCACGGGTCTAGAAGAGTTCCAGCTTTTAGGATCAAAGATTATAACAGGTTGACCTGTTCTGACCAAATATGAACTTGACCTGTTTTTCCCCCTTGGGTGAATAAAATCTCTTGACAAGGGCGTAGCCAGGATTTTGTTCGGGGGGGGGGGGGAGGGCAGGCAAGAGAAAACTGATAATATGCATGCTACAAAAGCATTTATTAATGGGATACTTTTATATTAATTAATTAATATAATTAATAAATATTACTATTACATTAATAGTAATTTTTCGAACAACTTCATTTCCAATTTTATAATAATTTTCTTATAAAAATTTTCTGTGTACACCAAGCATACGCAGACAGATGGTTCTCTAGTATCGTTGACATCAGCCATGTTTTAACAAGGCGCATTATAGAGAAGGGCACTCTGTATATTGCTTGTTGTACAAGGCTAAGCCAAGAAAATTAGGATTTCCGTTTTTTTTCGCACAAAAGGATATTACCGCCTCATTTAACTCTTTCATATTGTCTAGTTCTCCAAGATTTTCTGTTGTCATACCCTTTTCCTTCATAGTGTATCTCATAGTTCGACTTCATATTCAAAAAATTTTAAGTTATAGTATTTTTAAATCAACCAATAACATACTTAAACTTTAACTAGAATGTAACTGTGGATTTCAATCCAACAATGCGGGATCCCGCATCATTTGGCATTTTGACGGATCCTGCGCCTAATTAAGCGGATCCGCAATCCGTAAAATGGGGTAAAGACATTGTTTCAGTCTTTGCTACCTAGCCTCCTTGTCGTCACTTTCCGTACCGACTCGTTCTCTACCGCAGCAGTTCCCAATTTTTTTGGCCACAAAACCCTAATTGTTAATACATTTTTTGGCAGATCGCCATTTTTATAAGCGTAAGCTGAAAAAACAGTCTCGCATGGGTAAACCGTTACACACGGAAACACAACCATGATAGCATTCTAATGGAACGGTTATGACTCTTTTCAACGAACGATTTAATTACTTCTCGGAAGGACACGGAACCCTTGTGACCCTTCCACGGAACTATTTAGGAACCACTGCTCTACCGGTTGTATCGCCCCATTTACCTGTAACCGTCAAGTTGACATTTGACTCACGGCAACAAATGTCTTCCTTAGTGATCATAAGTAAATGTATTGAGTTTTATGTTTTTATTAGAACTCTAGTTTGTTTTTGTTGTATACATTACTGTAATTTGAGTTATGTCGCCCTATTGTAAACCTATGTCCCAGATCGTACACACAAAAAGGTACAATTAGAGTAGTTTCTGTGGACTAAGTAGAAACAATACAAAAAGAAGGTTACAACTACTGACAGCTATTTCAAAATCTATTGAATAAATGACGTGTTAAAATTTTTTTGTTTTAAACTGTATTTCATCGTATTAGAGATTTCTTTTCAAAAAGTGGGGTTTAAATTCCTAATTTGCTAATTCTGTAAGATCTATTATAACAAAGTTTTTAAATTCCGTACACGTTGACATAATTGTTCAGTTTGAATATTTTAAGAAACAATGTCAAAGATTTTCGTTGAGTGTTTGATGAGTGGACGTCTCAAAAAATCATCTATATTTAAACGTTTATGTTCATCGCAAAGAAACGCATCTCAATATCAGCCTGCTTAGAACACGAGGTTCCTGAATCATGGATCATCGCATCATCGACGAAAGACCTGATAGGACAAGCGTCAGGAAAACGTTCTGCCTTGGTATCTGCAATTGTACTTTTCACACAGCACACAATTGGCAGTTTGAACCCCTCGCACCCAAAAAAAGAAAACTACTGAAAGAAATTGAATGCACACAATCAACTTTGACTCGGATGTAGACCACGAATACCTGGATGCCACAATTGAAGCACAAAGCATGACCATAACACTGGTTCATCCAAATACTGAGGTGATTCCCAGATTTAATGATCTAAAAAAAAGGTGCAGAATGTTAATTTTTCCAAAAAGGAGGAGGTAGAAAGTGTTTTCTCGGCTGCTGGCTATATATGTAATTCTTTGCAAATAAAGTAATAGTTCCAGTGCTTATTAGATAAGTAGATTATTTTTCAAACTGACATGATTTACTGTAAGGCATGTTACACGATTTGAAACGGAATACTCACCTTAATTGATTATTTAATCAATAACTAGAGTTAGATTTAAAACAAAACGTGTAAAAGCGCAATATATAATCTCAAAACACTGCTCCAGAGACGCTATCAAGGAATTTACGCAAGGTATGAAAATAGATCCCTTTTAAAAATCGTATAGACTCAGCAGGGTGAAGTGGTAGTAGTTGTTATTAGCCACAAAGGACTCAGTGGGAAGCATGTGGGAGCATGGTTATAAAGTCCAAGCCTTGTTTAAGCATTTTATTACAATAATCAAGGACAATGATTAAACTTACAGAGAATATCACAAATATAATACCAAATAACACAAAGCTTCGATCTTGCAGATTAAGATCTTAATAAATCCCGTAATCAGAAATAATATGACACAATATAATACATAAGAAACTTTGATCTTGCAGATTATGATTTGAATAAATCCTGTAATCACAAATAATTCCACTTATATCAAATAACAGAAAATAACATGACTGGCTCTCACTAATTTACCAGCATGTAATAAATCTGCAAGTAATAAGAATCACAATTTGTACAGATGAGCCAAATTACGGCAATCATTTCAAACGAAGAGGAATCAGAGTACCTCAGCGTCCATCAAATTAACCTTAAGAATGAAGTTCTTACCAAAGGTCTTGACACACTATACTGTGTGCATGCCAGCGCATAAGTCCTTACCATCCACACCGACTGATAAAGGGGCGGTAATGATTAACACCACAGACCGGGGAATTTGTCCATTCCCCAAACACAACTAACGAAGAAGCAGTAGGCGACGCTCTTTGTAGTTGGAGTTGTCAGGCACACTACCTCCAATACCCAACAGGGCAAGAAAATGGCAAGTATCAAATCGAAGTCACCACCAGCGTCGGTTGCCACTGTACTCCCGAGTCTACGGGACACAGCTCTCGGACAAGGGCGTATCGGAGAAATTCACTCGATTCAAGCGAATGAGGAACGGTAGCGGTGGACATACAAATCCACCAGATGTAGCACTTCCTGGCCACCCGGTCAAACCACCAGACCTTGCTGCCCCAGCGGGCCTCCAGCGTCACGGCCACTCAGGGAAGTACTAGGCGCAACCAAGCAAACCGCTGCCGCCGACCGACTGCCTTCCCGGTTCCGTGTCCCCAATTATATACACTCTATCGGCCGATAGAGGGCAGCAAGGAGCCACAGCGCTCTCTAACGGAGAAACGAGCACGCGGGCTCAGCAAGAACTAGAGACAGAAGACAGTCGCGAGCGGAAGAGAAGAAAACCACACAATACGAGCCGAGTACGGCTCACAGGGTGATTGGAACTACGTTGTTGGACAGATACAATGCGTCGGACTTTCAAATCGGTTCCAATGGCAGCTGCAGTTCTGGTACATGTGTTTAAAATATTTTAGCTCTCCATGTCTGCGTTGCTGCGATGATCTTTTATGACAGACATTACTCTATTAATATGATCCATACATGTATACATGTCAATCGTCTTTGATTGTAATGCAGTGGCAACAGGTTACCGAAATCCTGAGTATTCAATCCAACGCATATAATGAATTCTGACTTCATAGCAACGCACTGTAACTGGTAAGCACCTTTCCTTGCCGCATCATTCCATTCTCTACAAACATTCAAAGTCAATTGACAATGTCTCCAAAATGCTCGTTAAAATGGCAAAACACGTATATTATTGAGAGCAGTGGGTCCCATATAAAATCTAAAATATTTGGCACGTATTTTCTCCGTAAAAAGGTTTCTTGTAAAAAGTTTATGATGTACTATATTGTACTAATTGAGTTCCATACTTCTGAAATTTTGATTTAAATTATTTACAACCAGGTTAAGTCTGTGGATTGCGCAATGAAAATCCAAGGCTTTTTTTATATTTCTCTTTAAAAAAATTTGAATAGCACCAATATCACCCACTAATGTAGAACACCCTTCATATTCTTGGCTTACACACCTGGCAGGTCCATGTCCTTCGTGTTCTAAAAAACCTGTCAATTTCTGATGCTATGATTTCTCAATCAACGCCATCAGTTCTACGAATTCGAGAAATGTTTTGTGGATTGTATTTTTACCTACGTCATAAAAACTGATTTTTAGGGAAAGCTGTTCTTTACCACCTGTGTCACACGTCTCATCTGCCAATACAATATAAGTCTTCTTTGCGGGCTGCATAATTTCACTTTTAATGACCAAGCCGCACAGGGCAATGGTTTCATTTTGAATCTGTGGGGAGATATAACTACATCACATTTTTCTTATCCTAATAATAATAATTGATTAAATTGCGATGGAAGGGCCCTCCCTGCACACCCATCTTACTACTTTCCTCTTCCAACCTATTTTTGCCCTCTACTAATTTTTATTTTACATTCTTTCAGTGCTTCTGGTAAATTACTCATCACTTCTCGTGACAATTTATTCCAGCCCTTACACTATTTTCTACGAAAGAAAATTTTGCCACACCCTTATCCTTGAAATAAAGTGCCAGCTTGTGGTCATGGTCAACCTTGACCTTCCAAGCATCTCTCTTAATTTTCCCACCAATATCTTTCCATGCTTCATCTCCAGTATAGGCCTTGTACACTCCGATGACTATCTTCACCTTCCTTCTTTCCTCCAATGAATCCCACTACAGTTCATTTATCATATTAATTACCGATTGTGTTTTGCGGTAATTTCCAAAGCCAAATCTGGCAGCCCTCCTCTGCACCTATTCCTGAATTTGATGCCCAAAAATGTGGGTCCCAAACTACGCCAACATATTCCAACAGTGGTCTGGCCTGAGTTTTGTAACCCAATTCCCTTACTTCTCTAGTGCATCCCCTCAACACTCTTTCCAACAGGTGAAGGATTTTGAACCACTTTCCTATTACCTGTCCAATGTGCCCTTCCCAGTTAAGTCTGGTATCAATTGTTACGCCAAAGTATTTCATTTCATGTCTTCAATAAGTAGCACCTTCCCCACTTTAAAATCATAACTAATCTTTAGCTTTTTAACTGTGTACCTAATAATTTGGTTCTTCTTTGGATTTATCTTCATCCAAATTTTTCAATGTGCTGTTTCAAAGCATGGACACTTCAATCAATTCTTAGTTTCAACAGGTCTTCATGAACACCTTGATGTTGCTCTTCTTAAAGGCAAGTCATTTGTATGGTGTACCCCAGAAAATAATCTAAGATATTATAGATGACACGATTTATCGATTGTCTTCTACTTCCTTCCGACGGAAACGAACAGTATTTTTTTTCCGAGAAGATTTTTAGCATCGTTAGCTGCTGATTGATGATAATGTGATTAAACATGTTTTGCTGTGTTCATAGATATTTTTAGGTAAAGAAAGTTCGAGTAACAAATTAATTAGAATATACTAGCAGAGGACACGCAATTCTGCAAGCAACAATTATTAAATTTTAATTTAATATTAGTTGCCTTTAGCATCTACAGAAAAGTTTTAATTTTCAGGAAGGTACCCAGCAAGTGTTTTAGCATCTCTCTCCAACACCATTGTACTTAATTCATGACTGAAGTTAATATGAAGCTGGGCCTGTGGACATGTAACACCGTATATAGCAGTATAGATACTGAGCATAGAATATGTGAAACAACTTTGACTGTTGGATCCGACCCAACTCTTATCTAGGTGAATCCGGGCACTTACGAACAAGATATACTGTAAATTCAAGAGAAATAAATATTTTATCACAAAATTAGCTTCTAACACTACCAACTTTTTCATAATCCACTTAGTGGTAATAAAAATAAATAAAATACAAACTGAATGCAACTACTATAGTTATTAAATAAAAGTCTTACTTTTGGGAGGTACTGTATGTAATACTATTAAGAGCCGTCGTTAGTCCATACGGTAAATACAAATTAATTACTTTAAAAAAAAAAAACTTCCTTATATCAACTGTTATAAATTATAAATTACTAGCATGCGATCCGGCGATGTCACAGTATAAACGATTCGATGCGTTGTGTTCCTGTCGGGTCAGCCTGCAGTCTAATGTTATTTAGGCATGCGGCAAAGGTCCTCACTACTGGGCTCGAGCGCAGTTAAGACTGAGGTGTCTTTGTTCGAGTTGGCTCACGCGGCACAGCGGGGACAGCGAAGCTGTCACCTTGTAATTCAATTATACGGTGCCAAAACATTTTTGTGTAATAGCAAATGTGCAGCTCAGTCAGATTACAATTGTATCACCTCCGTCACCCCCTCAACCATCACTTTAAACTCCAATCAAACGAATCTATAGAATCGCGAAATGACATGGTTAACTCAATACATTATACCTAAGTAAGTAGTAAGTTCTCGTTAAGAATGGCAACAAAACATTGAATAGCAATAAAAAAAAATTAGTATAAAATGGGTGCCGATTCTTTCAGAACTTCGCATAATGCGTCAAAAAACATCTGGAACTGTTCAAAAAAATAATTGTTTTTGACACTCGAAAAAGGTATTGCAGGCTAGTAGACGAATCTTAAATTGCTAGAAATCTTGAAGTCACAGCATCATTCAGTAATTGAAATCGCCTCCCGAAATTGAATGAGCACTGGCTCAATTAATCAGCATGTCTCAGATATATTTTTTCGATATTTATGAAACACAATTTTGAAAGAAAATAAAAATTTGAAAAAATTCGGATATACCCCTATTCCCATCAGCTAGGTTTTCAATTTTGTAGATCGACATTACAAAAGAATTGTTAAAAAATGTTCACCGTGCCTGAAATACCTATCCAAAAATGGTTACCAGCTCTCCTACTATAAGACTCAGCACAGATTGAATGATCACATGGTAGTACGCGTAAAATGATACGAGGCGCGTCCAGAAAGTAAGTTCCGTTGGTAATAAAATGAAATTGTACACAGATACAGAAGAAATTTTTATTGCACAAAATTCTACAACTCTTAAACTACGTTTCCACATAACTGCCGAAATTTTGCAGGCATTTGTCATAGCGTGGCACCAGGTTTTGTATACCTTCTTCATAGAAATCTCCCGCCTGTGTCTTCAACCAGTTGGAAACAGTTTCTTTCAGCTCGTCGTCATTGGTGACCGCCAAGGAAAGACTTGAGATGTAAGAACAGATGAAAGTCTTCTGTAACCAAAGGTGGACGCCCACTTCGTTCTTCATCGTGCACATCACTACGCCCGCCATTGAACTGTCGGACCCATCTTCTCACCATCGAATCACTCATCGCATTTGATCCGTAAACATCGCAAATTTGCCGATAAATTTCACTTGGTTTCACTTTCCTCGCATTCAGAAACCGAATCACAAACCTGATTTCACAGGCGGCGGGATTTTCAATCAATGCCGACATTTCAAACAAGCACAACAAAGCGTACGTAACTGACAGCGATCTCCAAATGGCACACGTTCTTCCCCTTGATACATATCGTCTACAGCGCATGTGCGGAACTGCAATCGCAGCGCTGCAGCGGAGATAATTGAAACGGAACTTACTTTCTGGACGCGCCTCGTAAACAGGGGCGGCCCTAGGGCGGTGCGAGCGGTGCGACCGCACCGGGCGCCGTCATATTGGGGGCGCCGAAAATGCAGCGAGACATCGTCTGCGCAAAAAAATAAATTCTATAATAACCCAGTTTGCTGTTAATATATTACTTTAACACACTAATTATCCAGAGAGTTTATACACGTGAGAGCTACAGCTTAGTGCGTAGTCGTATGTCCTCATAGAATCGAGTCAGCTCGAATTACTCGAATCAAAAAAATTCACAACTCATCCCACACTTGTTTCCTGTCTTTTCGGCTGTCGTCTTGGAGTTCATTCGCATGCGAGTGCATGTGCATAGGGGTTAGATTCAACCTACTTATCTATTTCTACCGTGTTAAGGTCGGGCCACACTAGACCGCACCCGAGCCGCACCGCACCGTCACTTTTCTTATTGTTGTCGCTCATACGTGTCGGCCGTCACTCGGCCGTGTGTTGGCCCGGATAAATTTGGTTTATATTTTGACGGGGCGGCCCGGTGTCGGTCTGCTGTCGGGCTGGTCGATATGGAGAACTGTATAGAAAGAGTTCGGAAATTTCCGGTCCTTTACGACTAAATATTGTTTTAACGTTGCTGATTGCTTTAGAAGTGAGTCTTTTTTTTTTTCGGCCTCACTTCAGGTTCATCAGATATTCGTAAAATGTAGTTAGAGTCCTTGCATGTTCGCATTAACAAATCAAATCTTTTCCAGTGGTAAAAGTCGATTTTAAGGCCTGTAAAAATTGCATCCGAGATCCGGAGATTTTGAACCGGGAACCTTCCGTACCCAAATCACTCGCCGCAAGCATCTGAATCTAGAAGTACTGGAAAATATATATTCAATCATATAATAAAGTGCATTTGTGTTTTGGCATGGCAAAATAAATTATAAGTACGTTTATTTTATTATGTTTGAATAATAATTTTTGATTATAACCAGATTTGTCTCTTGTCTCAGAAGGTTATGGCGTACGATTGGGGAAATGAAAGTCCCTGGTTCAAATCCCTGTCTCAGCTGTAATTTTTATGGATCGTAAAATTGACATTCACCTCTGGAAACGCTTTGATTTGTTAATGCTAAAATGCTAGGACGCTCCGTGTTACGAATTTCACGTTAATCTGTAGTTTTTCTTTTCAAATTAGGTGACAACGATAGAAGTGTACTGCGCAGCCGATAAGTAACTCCGTGACTGGAATTTTTAGATCACATGAAATTATTATTATTTTACGGAATCTTTGCTGTCTGCATTAAAATAAAAATGTATAATAATCTTATTCTTTTTTGTTAAAAAAATATTGAGTGACTCGAGAAGAAACCTCAACCAAAACAAAAACGTTAAATGTGAAGTGAGTGACGCTTGACATTTAATCGTGACTATTAGGCTTAAAGAGGCTACATCCTGAAAAAAGGATCGATATAGCTGCAATAATAATAATAATAATAATAATAATAATAATAATAATAATAATATAGAATTACACAAAAATCTTTCAATACAGTGTGACGACCATTTGTTAAAACAGTTTTGGAATACTATTTTTGTGCATACGAGATCAAACAATTAGGAGATAACAGGAATCACACACAAAAAAAAGTATTTTAATGTACTTTATTACATTCGTAGATTATAAAGTACAGTACTCTATATAAAGTACGGGTCGTAGCCACAGCTACGATACCGAAATCACTTTTAAGGTAATTTTTTAACATTAATTCTGTGAAATAGTCAAGTGTATACTGTGGCATAACGATGAACAAAGGTTTTATATATTATTCTCTGTCAGTAAGAGGTTGCTATGGTAACAGTTGGCTATCAACGAGAGCTAGCGTGAGAGCATAGACACGAGTTGGAACGTGAAGTTATTGATAAAAGAACCTGCAATCTTCGGAGTTAAAAGCATATGATTGAACTTTAATAAATGTTAATTAATCGTCAGACAAGTTTACTTATTATTTAAATAAAAGTTTAATAAAGTAAAAATACGACTGAACGCAAGAAATACAACATGAAGTGTGACAAGAAATACGACACAATATGCGACATATACGTTAAAGGAGACCGAATAGGAACCCGTCCGTCACACGGCCGTGTTACGGACCAGTGTGGACGCGAGGGGGACGAGCCGTCACACGGCCGATTGACGGTGCGGTGCGGGCCAGGTGCGGTGCGGTCTAGTATGGCCCGAACTTTAGACCTTCGGTGATTACAATTACCGTTGACATTGTAAATATTTACCTTTTACAGACAAGACATTTGCTACCTCAAAAAAAAAAGGCGAATCTGAGAAGGCTTCAAAATTTCTTGCAAAATTTTTGGAGTTGAGAAGTTATCTTAATCGTCGTCACAAGAACTAGATCCACCCGCATCAAAAGAAAACTTATTTAATAGAAGTCCTTCAGACAAGGCTCATGATGATAAACAGCAGCAGCATGTACAGAAGATTTAGCTGTAGCTGGAACATCGTCCGCAGTTCAAAATATTACAGAATGAGGTACACCAGACATAGCAAGACCGCCGCCTTTTCAAAATACAAATTATGACGTTAGTTCAAAATGGTCACTCATTGACTCTGGCAGCCACAGATGAAATAATTATTCGAGCAATGAAAAAATTAAAGAGAAAAAACCATGGACGTCATTTTTCAAATATGTATTTTCAAAGAGTAATGCCAAATCGAGAAACTTTTAAAAGATGACTGGTTCACTCTAAATCTGCGGATGAAGTATATTGTTGTTTATTCAACAGCAAAAAATCTTATGTGGCAAAGGAAGGATTTGATGAGTGGAACTACTTATCAGACAGAGCGTCTCAAAATTCACGAAATTTTGCTCAAATCACCAGTACACCATGCTCAATTTGACAGAAGCGTTGATTCTTTTAAAGAAAGTCGGTGTAATTGACAAGCATTTGTAAATAAAGATTGAAGACGAAAAATCATAATGGGTTCCTATCCTCGAATGAATGATGTCCAAAATATTTTTTTTAACATGCAATAATTTTTTTATTTAGAGGAAGCTTTGGATCTGAAACAAAAAATACTTCTAATAATAGAAACTTCCTGGGTTTATTGCAAATACTAGGAAAATATGACCCTGTAATGATGGACCATCTCCGCCGTATTGTCAAAAAGGAGACTAATATATGTTATTATGGCAAATGTATTCACAACGAATGAAGTTCGTAGTAAAATTTTGACTGTGGATAAGTTATCTAATACACTTTTCGATGATGCCGAATAACATGATGTCAGTCACATCGAACAATTATCTTTATCGTTGCTTTTGTTGACACTAATGAAGTCCAAGTGCGTGAGTGTTCCGTTGTTTACAACCTGGTAAGTGACCCTTAGGGACATGGGAGCTGGTCTCACTGGCATGTTTATCGATAATACTTTGCAGAAGATCGATTTGGATATGGAAGAATGTCGAGGCCAAAGGTATGACAATGGATCCAATACATCAGGAGGAAACAAAGGTGACCAAAACAGAATTCTGAACGAATATCTTACAACATTTTTTCCTCCTTGTAGCTGTCACTAAATTTGGTGATAGCAGGTGCCGCCAAAAACATCAATTAAATCAGTTTCCTTGTCCAAATTTGTTAAAAGAATATTTGTTCTACTATCTCAATCACCAAAGGATGGGAAGTGGTATCCAAGCACTTACATTATCGCCAAAAAATTTGCGAATCTCGTTTGGAGAATAGAGTTTCTAGTCTCGCTGGAGTTGCTATCACTAATCATTAGTTCATGATGCCATTCTGTAAACGAATAATTCAGTTGTTTCAAGTAAATATTGTAAGCAAGTCTAGGTATACTGAAAGAGGATTTATGAAACGCTTCACAATTGCGGGGAAATAGCTCGGAAGTTGAGAAAAAGTACCCTGGTTATTCGTCTGCTAGGATAACTGCCAGAAAAATTTGTTTTTCAGACTGGGCCATATACTATTATTAAGCCAGTCCGATCCAAAAGAAAGCAGAGATATTTTTTTTAGTACGAGGCCGTAGATGAGATAGCAATAGATCCAAAAAAATTGTTTATAAGCAACGAGTTCTGCATATCATCGATACAATTGAGACTTAATTGGTCACCCAGTTTACACAACTATCCAAATTTAATTGATAAATATATCAAAAAATTCTGAAAATTCCGAATTGGAATCATCCTGTGCAGATTTGGAAATAAGTTTAACTGATGGAGAAAAATGTGACATATCTGGTTGTGAGTTGGTTAGAAACTTTCTAACTGAAACTGTTGTTGATGATGCTTGAATCAGCAGAACCAACGAAAGTTCAACTAATGAAACATAATGGTTGGCAGGATACATTTCCGAATGTGTGGACAGCACTTCGAATTTTGCTAACCATACTTGTAATTGTCGCTAAAGGAGAACAAAGTTTGCATAAATAAAAATATATTTTACGGTAAACGCAGACTCTAGATATACTGTCAGATATTGCAATTTTATCTATAGAAAATAATACTGCTAAAGGACAAAAGCGATGACGATGGTAATCTAGGTCTTTTAGTTACGATTTTATTTCCTCATTTGTTTGTTGAAAAAAAATATTCAAATTATGTGAATTTTACGTATACTGTGATATGACCATTGTGTACGCCATAGTAGCTTAAATAAACCTTTTCATACATAGTATGTTCCATATTTGCTGTTGTTTCTCATTCAAACCACTGCTATCCTTTATTAATCTTTCTGTGGTTTCAATTGTTATTAATATATAAAGACTATCTTCTGCCCGCGGCTTTGCTCGTGTGGAATTCATAAAACATTCATACATGTATTCGTATTTGAATCCCACGGGAACTACTTTATCGATCGGGATAGAAGTAGATATCCAATAACATTATTACAAATTTTATGTTAAGCCATTCAGCCGTTTCGACGTGAAACATTAAAAACAATCAAGCAAACAAACTTTTAGATTTATAATATTAGTAGGATGTAAAAAAATATGTATGTTGTCTTCAATCTGTCTATAGGACCACCTTAATCATGAATAAGCGATTGCACATTTGGGGCGCCACAATGAGATCTCGCACCACCTGAATAATTTGTTAGGGCCAGCCACTGCTCGTAAATAACGGATGATATGAATCTTGAAGAAATAGCTGATATATTTATAAATAGAGCTACCGTTCGACAAAATACCTTTGCAGTGAGAAAAAAATTGATATCGTTATATAGATTTTCAAATATTTCTTCTTAAAAGGATTTATGAATGTTGATTAGTTGCTCATGCACTTCATAGAACAATTTTGTACATTAAGTTGGTACTAATACATATCTCCTGCTGGTAAAAATTATGTTATGTTAATAATAATATAATGGTTTTATTTTTATTGTTATCATAAGTATCTGTTCCTCGTTGTTCAATTTAGCATGTTTTATCGGTCTTTCCTTCCTTCGCCTCCACACGTCTAAATTCGTTACTTCGGTGACGATGCCAATCCTTGCGGACGCAAATCAAATGCAATAATATTCTGAGTTTTTTTAGGAATGCAAAAATCATTAGTTTACGTCTGTTACTCTCTCTACTGTGTACATTTATTACTCAATCACATCAAAAACACTAAACCAATTTAATGAGAATAAGTAAGTTTTTGGTCTGGAATTGAATTTGCAAACTGCAAATATTTCTGTTTTCTCTGCCTATCTCTTCGCTTATAACTGAATTTTCACGGTTATGTAAGACTAGCTGGTGGCCGCGACTTCGTTCGTGTTTGTCAAAAATTTTGAAGATTTCTTTTTTTTTCATGGAAATATTTGGGAGCGTCCCTAAACCGCGTAGCTCCCATTTGGCCTTTATGAACCCTCCCTCCCCCCTAGGCCGATGTGGCCTTTGCCTTTACCCCCCCCTCCCTCGCTCAGCTAGCACGCAGCTTTTACCCCTATTGATTCCAGAAGACTATTTCTCTTGTCAGACTATCGTAAATTACATATAGAGATAATTAAATGACGGAAATAAATATTCACATGCTCTTGTGTGTTCTTTTCCTTATTTTTAACTGTGACAAATAATATGACAGGAAAGCTACGTAGCCCAGCTCATAAATTACCCCCTCCACCTTCCAAGTAGCCCAGCGTAGCTTCACACACGTTATTAAACTTAAAAAAAAAAAAGTGATAAATGAGTATGAGCACCCACGAGATTTCCTAAAAGTTGGCGCCCCTGGGTTAGCTTATTCAGAGGAAAAATCGGGATGTTTTTGCAAGTACTGCGTGTTATTTTCCCATACTATAAATGTAGGGAAAGGTGAACACCAAATAATAGGAGCATTGGTTACTCAAGCTTTTACCAATTTAAAAAAAAAAAACCAGGGAAATGTTTAGCAAACATGAGAAGTTATCCTACCATAAGAAATCTGTTTTGATCGCTGAAAACACAAAACCGATAGTTAAGAACAAGGCAGAAAGTGTTATCAATCAAGTAAATGCCCAAAGAAGACTGGATATTGAGAATAATAGAAAACGGCTTCTATGAAGAAGATTTGTCACATAAAGAGATTGTGCGAAGGGAGTTTATGTTATGGAAAGAGAAGTGGAGTCAGGAAAATCCTTCAAATCTTCCAAAAACGGCTATAATTTCTCTAGAAACATGTGACAAGACTTTCTTCCCCAACATTTATACCCTTCTGAAATTACTCGCAGTTCTTCCTGTTTCTGTCGCAATCGTAGAGAGAACTTTCTCCAACCTGAGAAGACTGAAGATTTACCTAAGAAACAGCACATCTGAAACAGTGGCGTAGCTAGGTCAACAAGGGCCCCGGTGCAAAAAATTTATTTTGGGCCCTCAGGACAGACGGGCGACCTTTTTTTTTGCTTTGTGTGCTGGTAGGGGCCCCCTGAACTGAGTATGAGGGCCCTTGAATTATTCTTTAGTGGCCCCTGAGCAGTGGTTGGGGCCCCCCTGAGCACAGCGAGGGAGTGAGGGGCTCCTGTGTTCTCAGGGGCCCCTTAGACGACGGTAGAGCTAAAAAAAAAAAAAAAAGGTCTCCAGTTTGCCGTGAAGGCTCGTGGGCCCTCTAAACTGTGCTTGAGGGGCCCCTAGAGGTGCGCTTAGGGGCCCTTGAGGTATGCTTGGGGGCCCCTGAGCGTGAGGGCCCCGGTGCACTGCACTGCCTAGCCCCATAGTAGCTACGCCCCTGATCTGAAAGTAGGCTTAACGGACTTGCTTTACTTTCTATCTACAGAGACAATATAGTTAGTGACGATGAAGTTCTTGATAAGTTTGCAAGTGTACCAAGAAACCTAGACTTTGTTTTGTAATCATTGAATATATAAAAAGTGAAGTTCCTTTTTGTTAGTTTTGTTCTTCTTTTATGGTATTCTTTTTGACAGTTGGCTAAACGATTAATGAAACAAATTTCGTTGCATTTTCATTGACATTGCATTTATTAAACCTTCTTTTAGGGCCTCTCCAAAACGATACTCAAAAGAGTTATTTGAATGATAGTTGATAAAACACATAGGGGAGACCGGGGCAAGTTGACGATATTAACGATTAAACATTTTTAATAAATTCATTTTTTGAAGAAAATATTTTTTCATTGCAAATATTATTAGACTGGTCTTTTATTGAAATGTTCGTAATTATATATAATTTTATTTTCATATTATCAAAGTTTTTTATTAATTTTAGAAAGTACTGGGGCAAGATGACTTTAACCACGGGGCAAGATGACACTTAATGAAACTGTAATACATTTTTATTGTTATGCATTAATATGTATACATTGATGTGCAAACATTAACAGAAGTCACATACAAATTTCCCTCCTTCACAGTGTGAACATTCTTCGTGCCACCATTTAAAGCACATGCAACACTGTATCCAGTCTTCTGATGGAGGGTCTTCATATATCTCATCACATCCAGGACACTGAACTAAACTTTCTTCGGAAGCATTACTTGATGTTGTCGCAACTCGGTTTTTTTTTTTCTTTAATTCAGAAGAGGTAAACATCAGTTTCTTAGTTAAACTTTGATTTCTTGCATCCCGAGCCTGTGCGTATGAAACCAACATTCAATTCTTACGTCATCTCTTTTATTCAAATGGCGAGGTAGTGTTGCTTCAGGGATATTGTAAACGTTCGCTGCACCCAAACAGGACTTTTTTACTCCTTTGACATCAATTATTGCAGCAGCCAAAGCATTTCAGTCCCACTCACCTCTGGAGGACTTCTTTTTATAAGTTCTCACCATATCTGGATCATAATGTGTCATGAATAAGTAAAGTAGCTCCCTTCCAAATTTTAAGAGAAACTATGTGAGTCATGCAAGTCAAGACTCTTACACGAATCATTAAAAAAAGGCACTCAAAGACTGAAACAGACACAGCGAAAGTCATCTGGGGTCAGATGACGAGGTCGTCAACTTACCCCAGCCAACTTGCCCCGAACGACAATGTTAGAAACTTTCCTTTATTGCGGCAGTTTAAAAAAGAATGAGATACAAATACACAGCCTTTATGAAAGCACATTGTTTAAGCTACTCATGTATGACAAAGTATAAAACAATTTCTTACCTGTTAGTCTGCGAAGTCTTAATTCAGAGATGTAGAAAATTACATCACATCACAGAGAATTCTTGATCAGCGTATAGCGAGGAACAATACGACACGAGCGATGCCAGTGCTCCATATTTTAGTTCCTAGTCGTATAGAGAGCTAGTAGTATGAATAGAGTGCTGCTACATAGAAGCGGGAATTTAAATTAAATTAT
>JARYHS010014691.1:0-37001 GCA_031002005.1 Vandiemenella viatica
AAATAAATAGGAAATGCAAAATAGCAAAAGAAAAATGGCTACAAGCAAAATGTGAAGAAGTAGAAAAGGAAATGGTCGTAGGTAAAGTAAATGTTGCTTACAGAAAGATCAAACAGAATTTTGGAGAAATGAAGAATAGAGGTATGAACATTAAAGCTGCCGATGGGAAACCTCTTTTAAGCTCAGAAGATAGAGCTAACCGATGGAAAGAATACATTGAGAAACCGTATGTTGGAGACGACTTGAACAATAGTGTAACAGAAGCAGAAGGCGATGTCGACATTGATGACTTAGGAGATCCTGTATTGAGGACAGAATTTAATAAAGTTCTGAATGACTTGAAAGCAAATAAGGCAGTTGGAATTGATGAGATGCCTCTTAAATCCCTAAGAGAGGGTGGAATCGAAAGATTATTCAAGCTGATATCAAAAAATTATGAAACGGGATAAATTCCAACTGATTTTAAGAAAAATATCATCTTCACACTTCCAAAGAAAGCACAAACCGACAGATGTGAGAATTATCGCACCATTAGTCTAACATCACATGCTTCAAAATTACTGACCAGAATAATATACAGAAGGATGGAAAGGGTAGTAGAAGAGATAGTAGGTGAAGATCAGTTTGAGTTTAGGAAAAATCGGGTACAAGGGAAGCAATTCTGGCTTTAAGATTAATACATTGAAGGGGCGGATCAAGAAAAACAAAGATACTTTTATTGCTATTTGTTGATTTAGAAAAATCTTTTGATAATGTTAGGTGGGACAAGATGTTCAAAATTTTAAATAAGTCATGTCTAAAGTTATCGAGATAGGAGAATACTCTACAAACTATATAAGAATCAAGTGGCTATAATAAAAGTAGAGAATAACGAGAGACATGCATCAGCTAAAAAGGGTGTGAGACAAGGTTGTGGTCTATCCCCGTTAATATTCAACTTGTATGTAGAAGCAGCAATAAAGAAAGTCAAAGAAAAATTTCCATGTGGCATAAGTTTTCAGGGAGAAAAAATCAGTATGCTTACGAGTTACTGATGACATTGTCTTGATAGCAGAAAGGGCTGAGGATATTGAGAAGTTACTTGAATGGCATGAACAAAATACTGAACGAAGAATTAGGACTAAATATAAATCATAGCAAGACAAAAGTGATGAAATGTAGCAGAAGTGATACCAATACTAGTAGGTTAGATATAAAAATAGGATCGGATTTTCTCTGTGATTCAAAAATCTGTGATAATTTTATGAAATTTATTTGTGAGACTTTCGTCTCCAAGCTTCCAAAATTCGGCAATAATGCCATCTGCTCATGGTATATATAATAACAACAGTGAGCATGAAAATCATTTAAGGCAATAAATATAAGGAAGGATAGGGAAATACGACCAAACGCTTACTACAGATGAAGGCGGCTGAGAACGACGAACACAAAAAGGAATAAACACAAGACACGCGCAATATTTCGTCGTTTGCCTTATTCTTGCAAACGTGAGACAGCAGTCGGAGCAAGATGTGTACACGACAACAGCCGTCTGGTGAATGGCAAGGCCGGCTTAGATGGTAGAATAGGGGAGGGGGAAGCGCAAATACCAAATCACTAATCGATAATGCTGAAGGTATATTATAGTTGAAAGTAGTAGATCAACATAATAACTGATCGACGATATACATATAAATCAGATTTTGAAAAACTTTAAATACGAAAAATAAAATATAAGCAATATAAATGGTAGTGATCATAAGTGCTGGGTCTGGTGGGAGGGATTTATTGGAGATTGAGGCCAGGAGGATGTCTGGTGTACAGGATATTTGATAGGTGTCTCACTTTTGCAAGAATAAGACTATACGCCGAAATATTGCGCGTTTCTTGTGTTTGTTCTTTTTGTGTTCGTCCTGCTCAGCCGCCATCAACTGTGGTAAGTGTTGGGTCGTATTTCCCAATCCTTTCACATATATCAATTTGTGTTGCCTGCTACTGTTGGCTTTTCAATTATAATATTTATACCAATGGCCACTTGCAGTGTCGGTATTCATATGCTTAGTTTGGAATCAGAGAGCGAGAGAGTGAAGTTTGCGGGAGGAGTGGAGGCAGGCAATTAGCAGCCAGGTAGGAGGCCTTTGATCTCCCGCCGGCAGTGTACAGAGGGGCTGCTCAAGCTGACAGGCACAGCGGCAGCAGAAGACAGCCCACACTAGTCCCGCAAGTGCTCTGGTAATGCTTCTCTTATAACACAAGTCTCGCTGCTTTCCACTGCAGCAGTCACCAGCGGCTGACGCTGCATAGGAATCACAACTTGTTAGGGCTCGAATGTGCGTTGCCTTGGCTATTCGATCTTCTAGGAAGGAACAGAATTACAGACCCTTGTGCGCTTATGTCACATGTGCGCTTTTAGTCTGTCACCGTCTTCACAAACCTTAAACGTTCCGCCATTTATTTGATGGGTTTCTTCATTCTGTCTACTCAAACACCGTTTCTTACTCGCTTGCTGCTCCTTGCCAGCTGTTCCTCGCTGCCACTACCTGTTGTGTTGTCCACTGAGGGCGAAAGCGTGGCGTCCCTTTGCACCAGAAGGAACGCAGGCGTTTTCCCTAAGCCATTTCAGACCTACAATATTTTCACGCTCTTAGATTCTATAATTCATATATTCGAGGTGTGTGAGAAAAGTAATGAGATTGATTTTTACTTACCTAAGGTTAATTTTTTTCAAACAACAATATTATCCTCTTCAAAGTAGTTCCCTTGGGAAGCTGCACACAAGCGGAGTCGTTGTTTCCACTCTTGGTAGCAGCGCTGGAAACCTTCAACTGGTAGGGCTGTTAACTGGTCGGTCACAGTCTTTTAAATGTTCTCCATAGTTCCAAAATTAAAGACGCGAGGACTTAAATCATGTAATAAGGAGGTTGAGGAACAACAGGAATGTTTTTTGAGGTAAATAATTCACTGATGGAAAAGCCGTGTGACACGCGGCATTGTCATGAGGAAGCATCCACTTGTCTGCAATGTCTGATCTAACACGAATCACACTTATCCTGAGGCTTTCAAGCACATCTTTTCAAAACATTTGGTAGACAGTTTGTCTTGGAGGAACAAATTATTTATGCACAATACCACTGCTGTCAACAAGTAAATCAGCATTGTTTTGTTCTTTGATTTGCTCATTCGACATTTTTTCGGTCGAGGACATTGTGTACCACTCTTCTATTTGCCACTTTGTTTCAGGATCGCACTCAGATATCCAGGATGTGTCACCTGTGATCACACGATTGAAGAATTCTTGGTCACTGTCAATCCTCTCAAGAAGATCAACGCACGAGTTTCTTGGAGTGTCCTTCTCTTCATTAGTGAAGTTTCTTGGCACCATTTTGGCACAAACCTTTCGAATGTCCAAATCAACTAAAAAATTTTTATGTACGGTGAAAGTGATTAAATTTAACTGTACACTCCTCATCCTTATTGTTAAACGACGGTCTGATCTCACACGCTCAACGTTTTCGTCAGTTTTTGAAGTTTGAGGTCTCCTTGAGTGAGGTTGGTCTTCGACGTGTTCTCGGTCTTCCAAATATGATTTGTGTCAGCGGAAAATTTGTGATTACCCGTAGGTCTGTTTCATCTTTCAAAGGTCTCACTCACTGATTACCCAAGTTTAACACGAAACGTGATTGCACAACGTTGCTCTAAATTCCGATGCTCCATTTTTGTAACACTAAACAACCACAAATTCACTTATGGCGCTGTAAAAAATAATATGTTGGCTGAACGGAGTTGAAACTTGGAATGAGAATGAGGGAAGGGATGAACAAACCAGTGTAGCACAGACCAGTAAGCACAGTGTTGCCAGATCACTCGCAGGATTACCAGTCTCATTAATTTTCTCACACACCTCGTATTTATTTACTAGACTACGCAGCAATATAATAGTAAAATTCATTTTATTTCATTTATAAATTGTCACTAACACTCGTGTTCTCTTCAGAATCCATTCGTTTGTAGAAATGATTGCAAACTTCCACGAATATTTTAAGAGAAAACTGTTTAAAACGGTATTACTCGCTGGATGATTTCGACCACAGATCTCTTTAATCACACGTCTGCTTCCTTGATTGTCTCCAGTACGTGTCGACCCGGGCTTCATGACTGCGCTGCGTTCTCCATTGCGCTTCATGGGATATTAAACAGCCGCGGTTTCCACTTTTCTTGGCCACAGTTATGAGTGTGTATGCTTATATCGCTTTTGTGTGAATCTCGTATGTTCTGTACAGTGTGTTGTTTAATGAAAGGTGAAAACTCGATGGCGGCCAACGCAGGCCTTGTACTGCGAAAGACTTCCAAGGGTCCTCAACAGTGTCGAATGCACTCACATCATATCCGATGCGGGGAGGTTTGGGAACTGGCCTACGATTTTGGTGGACAATGTGGTGATAGTGGATAGTGCAACAACCATAACTGCTACCCTGTTGGTCAAGTACTGTTGATAAAAGTTTCTTCCACCAGCAGGACTAGAACAAGCTAAACTTTTGTGAGAGGCTGAGCTCCGTCGCCGTTAACACAACAGGGCAGGCTTTTTCGTAGTTGTAGGAGGCTGCTTGTGACATATATGCCTCATGTAACCAACCCATCCCGATCCTTATTAATTTGATTGTAAATTTTTTGATGTTCATCATAAATTTCTGTCTTTCTTTCATTGTTAACGTAAGTGGTAATAATGAAGTAATGTTTCTCATTGTTGTTGCGGCGCAGGAGAGGCTCGCTAGCTAGCTACCGCCACAGTAGGGCTGTTGATATTTTTTAAAAGTATCGGATTCTCGAAATATAGATTTTTTTAAAAGTATTAATATCGGCTGTCGATATATCGGAAAAAAGTATCGATATATCGATACTTTCATAAATGCAATTTAATAAAATCAAACCTTGCAAAAATGAGGCTGTCCACTGATAAATAGACGTGTGATTTTGTTCTTAATAAGGTTTCCACTTTCGAATGGTTTCTTTTGGTGATGATTGTTAATTTTTTTTTTTTTTTTAAATTTGCCCATAATGCGCCTCTTAACTTTCATAAAAATTAATAAGATTTTAAAAACTCGAAAGAGGTTCGAGGCAAATCTTATTTTCTGTGTTTTTAAGATTGATAAGTAATACAGTTGAGGCATTTATTTAGGTAGAAGCATGGCTATCATAGCATGCATTATGGCCAAGTTACATAATTTTTTTCATAAGATTTTTTTGTGGTATATCATTTAGTTTTGTATGTTGATAGCTTATTCCTCGCTCTCGAATTAGCAACTATTTGTTATTTACACTTCCCACAATTCCTGTTAACACACTAATTTAAAGTTGGACTACCCTGGTCAATCCACACGCTCATTTCAAACAATTCGATTCGTGCTAGGCGAGCGATGTCTTGCCTACACTGTTGTCATCATCTGAGTAGACTTGGTACGAATAACTTTCAAATTAATTATATAAACGTAATAAGATTTTCTTAAGCTTGCTGATCTCTATGCGTAACAGAAATT
Organism: Vandiemenella viatica; assembly: GCA_031002005.1. NCBI lineage: Eukaryota > Metazoa > Arthropoda > Insecta > Orthoptera > Morabidae > Vandiemenella > Vandiemenella viatica. The sequence continues at coordinate 5,514 of JARYHS010014691.1, forward strand.
TGAGGAGCATTGTGCCATTCAGAGACAAGGAAAAATGATAACTTAATTTTCAAAATATCGAAGCCGATATCCAGATTTCAGTATCGAAATATCGATATATCGTCCTAAAAAATATCACTCATAAATATCGATATTTTCAAAAAATAATATCGATGTATTATCAACAGTCCTACCGCACAGTAGATCCCTCGCAGAGTGATCGTAGAGTAGGAGTCGGGAGTGGACGCGTTAGTATATAGTATGGCATTGGCTTGTAGGGTGCTGAGGCACAACCCGCGGTCAGTGTGAATGGAAACAATGAGAGTTTGTCAACTGATCAGAGTATTTTGTGTTATTAATCGTAACAAGTTGCAGAATAAATGAGATTAAGAGGGTTTACATGTTATTGTCATTGTAACAATAGTACCTATAATTGAAATTGAGAATTAGAACTGTAATTAAAAGGATAAGAAATAATTCAGTTTATTTAGAGAATAGGAGAAGAAGGGAAACCTCTGGTTATATGCTCGGTAAGAAGCATGACCAGAGTTAGCAACATACTGCGTTCGAAAAAATGTTACTTCATTTCCCAAACTTTGTTGTTGAGACGGAGTAATAATTGTCTATCAGTCACGATATATGTAATTACGCCTTTAAGTCAATTTATATATGATTAATTATTAAATTAAATATTACTCGTACAATATATGTTGTCGTCTTAATCAGACTCTTCTAAACCGCAGTTAAATTTCATTAGCAGTCTTCGTGGTACGGTAGCAGCCTACAGCCGCTTAAGCCTCGATCACCGCTCCAATCCAAACACAGTGAATGTGATGTGACTCCGTCCATTGTAAGCGCTTCCGTCGCGCGAACATACGCGACGGCGACGACATCCGAGTTTGTTTTGATTTCGTCGCCCGAACGCGCGCTTAACGCGATGAATATTGAGAATGTAAAGGCGCTGACAGACCTTTTTCGAGGTCCAATAATCACGGAATCAATACAGTAGAAATCCAGTTATCCGAATCAATTGGGACCGGACCCCATTCGGATAATCAAAAGTTCAGATAATAGGATTCTTTTCCAAAAAAGGGTCTATTTTAATTAATTACTGTATGTATATTGAAAATGTGAGAAAAACATTTCTTTAAAGAAAGAGAGCTGCTAATCAATTAAATGAAAGGGCAACACTTTTACATGAAGTGTAGTCTTCACAGGTTCTCCACCAGATAGAATTGCCGAAAGACAAGATGACGGTTCTGATGATAACGGCAGAGCTAGCCACCGAAAGCTTGTCTTCCGTCAAGTCTATCCGGCGGAAAACCTGTGAAGACTACACTTCAGCAAGACGCTGGGAAAGTCTTAATACTCGCAACACTTTTACATGCTAAGCGTACTTACAAGTGTTGTGCATTAGTACAGTATTTACTTATACGTACCGTACTGTAAATAAAAGTCATTGCTAGCTGAACACCTCGGTAAAAAAACCTGTTTGACTGTATTCATCCGTTTTCGGGCAGCCAAATCACGCATCCGTTTGACAGTGAGAAGTTGCATGTGAACATATTCGGGCTGACGTTCCATCCACTTCAACGCAGTTTCAAGGCCGGCAAATGCTTGACTAGCTGATGGTCCCGACATTATGGTCATCTTCTTCCTCGACACTTTCTTCTCTCACACTATCAATAAGTTCATCATCATTCAGGATTTCATACCCAGGGACTGATGAATAACAAACCACCCACTCTCCTATATCTTCAGCACTAATTTCTGAACATCCAGGAATTTTCAAAAGTATGTTTCTGAATTCCTCATGTGGCACGTCATCCCCAACTTTTCTGTTTCTTCCCTTTCCATTTCTTGAGCTTCTTTTTCATTTTCCTTCTCGCGTAGACATAATCACTATTTTGCAAATCGCAGTACGCTTCCATCTAAGTTAAAAAAAGTGATTCGGATTTTCAGCGATTCGGATAGTCGGAGTTCGGATAGTTGGAGTTCTACTGTACTAAAAAAAACTTTCACAAAATTGCTTGAAACCATTTTAACACGAACACCGAAAGTATTTACAAGCACACAGCAGCGTATTTAAGAAACCATACAATTCTAAACGTTCAAAATCTCATTCAAAACATTATGGCCCACATAAAATTCCATGCACTGTCTTGCTTTTAATAGGCCTACATTCACAACAGTGATTCAGTTAATTTAAACCATTTCAATCCACCAAAACACAATACGTTCATGGAATAATTATATAAATTTGAAACCAATTTCTTTTCTTCTTTCCCAAATACTGATTCAATTTAATACTGGGATTAATTAGTGGCGAGTAATCTTTAATATGTAACAGTTTGTACAGTACTATATATTAAATTTATGTTTGTTATCTTATCGATTAAATTACTAAAGTACTTACGTCAATGTATAAAGATTATTTACGGCGTAATTCATTTCGTCTAGTTTACTCGAATTTAGGTGAAAATTATTTCGGCCGCCCTATGGAATTACTTTTCTTCTATCTCATTTTCTTTTAACATATAACTATTTTAAATGTAACAGTATATTTTAAAGCTAAGATTAAAAACAATTCAAAAAATGGACCGTGTCGCCGATGATAGGATCTGAGAATGGAAATTTTGTCAATCTAGAGCCTAAACAAAGAAACGTAATTTTCATTTTCTTAATTAAAAAGTAAATAAATATGTATTAAGGAATTATTGTTCTCTTTTCTTTTATTATATTCACTGGCATCAAGATGAAATGGAATGGGTTGCGGGATACAACGGATAACTTGTAACAGAGTTGCGTGAATCTGCTTTCAGTGGACGGGGTGTCTTCGCGCGAATATAGGCGTATACGCGCTAAAATTTTTCGCGCAAATACGCGTCCACTGGACGGCCAGCCTAATGGAAGACTGTGCCAGCTATCGATAAGCTAATATTATCCTCTTTGAGGTCGACTATTAGTCTGCCAGCCACTGGGACGGTTCTCCTCCTTCCTCCGAGGCGTGCTCAGCCCTAACGACTTGGACTTCGACAGCAGGTGGCTTGAACGTGGAGCAGCAATCTGTTTTCTCAATCTGGCTCCATTTCACGGTCGAGCTGGTCCGGAGTCCTCCACCCGCCTCGCGCACCTGTTCGACCCTGCCACCCGTCTCTCCTCTGATTGACCACGCGGTGCGGGCGCACAGTCAAACGAGACGGGCAATACAGCTGAGAAACCACCGACCAGCAGTCCCGTCCGGCGTGAGACAGCGCACCACCGAGTACAACAGATCCTAGAGAAATTAAAATTCGGGGGGGGGGGAGGGGGGGGGGTGGTTCAAGGAAAAAAGATATATTTGCCATAATTGTGGATTTGGAAAAAAAGATATTAATCTAATATCAAATTAAAGACGAGTTTAAAAATTCTGAAAGATAAGGGCAAATGCTAAGTATAATTTATATAATAATCACATGTATCTCCCTCGTGGAAGTGACCTACAAGATATTGTCCAAGGCACTTTTAAAGAGAGCTGAAGGTATACTAGACCCGCAATTAGGAGAATATCAGGCAGGATTTAGAAAGGGCAGATCTTGCACAGAACAAATATTTAATTTAAAGAACACAATAGAAATGAGAAAAATCAGGAACTTGAAATATGTAATTACCTTTGTGGACTTTAAAAAGGCCTATGACTCAATTGACAAAAATGTACTAATAGATATTCTGAAAGAATTAGGACTCAATAACAAAACAACTGAAATAATTAAAGGAACCCTAACAAATACGACGTCCAAAGTAAAATTTATGGGAGAAATTTCCGAGCCGTTTTGAATTAATTCAGGTGTGAGACAGGGAGATGGTCTGTCCCCACTACTTTTCAACTGGGCATTAGAAAAAGTAGTGAGGGAATGTAGGAAAGCCATCAACACAAAGGGTGTTCAGCTGGGAAGAAATCCAAATAAAATCACCATAGATTGTCTAGCTTTTGCAGATGACATGGCGGTAATTACTGATTCACTGGATAGTGAAAAAGAACAAATCTAAGAACTAGGGAAACAGGCAGCCAAAGTAGAATTACATATATCTAATGAAAAAACACAGTTCGTGACAAACATCAATGATGCTCCTCAAAATCTGAAACTTCGCAATGGAACAATAGCTAAAACAAATTGTTGGGAGAATGGATAACGAGTGACACAAAAGAAAAGACTGCAATAGAAACTAGAATACATAAAATAGAAAGAGCATTTCATATGACAAAGAACGTATATAACAAAAAATCCTTATCATGGAACACAAAACTAAGGCACTATCAAGCAGTAGTTAGAACAGAAACGCTGTAGTCGGCAGAAACGCTTAAGCTGACAAGATATGGGGATCTTGAAAAACTGGAAAAAGTAGAAAGAAGGATCTTGAGAAAAATACTGGGACTCAAACTGAACAGTAATGCTGAATACAAATTAAGACCAAACCGAGAACTATATTCGAAAATAGAAAAATTAACAGTTATAATGAGGAAAAGAAGACTGAAATTTTACGAGCACATATACAGAATGGATAGTAATAGACTAACAAAACAGATCCTCACCCTACTGAACAAATACAAATCCAAACGCACATGGTTCACTGAAACTGAAAAGGACATGAAAAATGCTGGAGTGAAAGCAGATATAATAGACAACAGAACACTTTTTAGAGAAGTAATTCACAAGGCAGGTTTTCAGGAGAGACAGAAATACATAAAGGGAAGGAAATGGACCCAGGAACAAAAGGAACAATACTCTCAAAGAATGAAGGAAGTTTGGAAGCAAAGAAAATAAATTCAAAGAATCATAGCCAAAGTTGATTTATCGTACCCTCCAAATGGGTTATTCGGAATAATAATAATAATCATCAGATGTTGTGATTAAAAGAATAATGGGCCATTCCATACAATTTTATTTTAACAGTATAAAAAGAGTAATCCCAGTGAAGGCTTCACATCATTGGCTGGACCACCCAGAATCGAACGCGCACAGCGGTGACACCCATGTAATGGACAGCCTCCATTTTGTAGAATTAACGGCTTCACTCAAGCAGAAGACCGTCCACTTTGTGGCAATTCTTCCACCCCAGGTTAATGGACCTGTACGCCACAGGACTTTGTGGAGGACGATATTCCTGATTCTGTCCGAGATCATGCGCGTCTCCCGAAGTCGATTTGGCCAATCGTTTAAGTTGGAGTAGGTGCGACCTATAGCAGGAGCCAAACAACCGCGGACTATTCTCCGCGTAATTCTAATTTCCTTGAATTTCTCTGTATGTTAAAAAGGCGTGGCTACCAGGAGAGACACGGAGAGACGGTTGCTGGAGGACTGCAGGAAGTTTACTTGGTGCCCAATCCTCAGAGGTGGTGGGTGTACTTGGAACCCGGCCCCCGAGGTTGGAACTGCAGACTTCGTGCCAAAACTTTCATAACAGGGCTATATTATTCTTTCCAACCTTACCAGGCAAGCCAGGTTATAAACTGCCGATGATTCATTTTATTTAATTCGGCAGTTGTTGCATATTAATGTAATGCCTTTAAGTGAAAATAATATTTGTTAAACCAAGAAAAACCACACATATAAGGAACACCAACAACATTAGACGTTTATTCAAATTCATATATCCAAAATACAGAAACTCTCGCAAGTTTAACACTTTTTTCTTTTAACTCTCTTTTTTCTTACTGCGATTATCTCTCTCGTACTAATTATATTATTCTTTGGCAGCGCCCGCTGACCAAAGATAATTGTCACTTAATGTCAACACTTAGAATCTAGTCTTAGCGTATATGCTACACCTGCCCCCACTTCGAGGCAGATTAATAAATTTAGCACAATTTTTAATTTGCCGAGAAGTTATTGAACTACACAATGGATGACAACATTTTCTCCTTGAATACAATGTCCAACAGTTCTTCTCAAATTTAGTTTGCATTGGCACACTATGCTAATAATTTCGATTAAAAATCCAAAGTATTTTCACAGTTTATATCAGTTCACTATTTACAATTTTGCTTGTCACTAAATCTGGCATCATATGCACTATATAGCGTCCAATTCTATTATAGTTCGTTCGCCCTGACACGTACACTCAGTTCAGATTAAACATGCTCAAATTTCAATCTTAACCATTACATTTATCATGCTACTTTTTTCATCACAACAAGGCGTTAACAATAACATTACATATTACTATGAACCATTGGATTGCTTTTCATGTTTCTTTTATGATACTATTCTGTTTTAAGATCAATACAATATTACTATGACAATTACTTAACATTTTAACTTTTCAGTCCTTTGTTCTATACAATTTTAAATCGATCACATTTCTTAATCCTAATATTTTATTAGATTTGGGATAAGCAAGCAAATAGGCGCTCGCATTTGGCTTAACAACAATCTTAAAAGGTCCATGATAGATTTTGAAAAAAAATTTATATTTGAATTTATTTTGCAAGAATTTTGTCTAGTTTTCACCAAAAACAAATCTCCGAAAACGACTCGATAATGAAATACTTGCCCCCGATAAGCTTCTTGCATACACGTAGTTCGACCGTAGCTTTTTTCTTCCGCCTCTTCCAATTCCTTTCTGCCGCTTTTTCATATTCTTCCAATCCTTCATGTAATTTCTTTCTTGTTTTCCAGTTTTCCTTTTCATGAGACCATTCAACTACTTCTCTTGTACTTATATCAGGTGGGTCCTCTTTTCTCAAATAATTTGAAGCAATTCGGTGTCGGCCGTCATCGATTGTGTCCTGAAACAATACTTCCATCAATCCCTTTTCATCTTTCCCGTCAAAAGAAACATATGTAGCGGCTTCTGTATTACCGTGCCGGAAAAATACATTCGTTCTTTTATTGCTACCTGGACCTGGTACAATATTCTTTTCTTCGGTTCCCATCTGCAATACATTTTCATCTTCTTCTTCGTCATAACTCCTTATAAAAAACATTCTTATTCCACTTTCATCATTTTCTTCATATTCATTCTCACTACTTCTGCATTCGTACTCTTCTCCATAGCTGCTAGGAACATTTTCAATTTCTCCACTTTCGTTAATACTTAACGGTAGCTCGTTATCATTATCTGCTAATTCTTCTTCCTCGAATGTAACTTTTAACGACTCTTTTCGTGTGCTTCTGCTATACTCATTTTTTCTTCAACAGCTTCTTCATGACTTCGTACTTGGCCTTCCAAAATTTCTTCCATTTTATTTTCCACATTTTTCTGACTTTCTTCTATTTTTTTATTAATTAATGACGCTTCTACAGTTTCAACAATAGTTTTCTCCTTTTCTTCCATATAGTGATCCCTTAAAACAACGACATCTTGCTCCATAACTTTCTTGATTTCAATGGTATCTTCCTTCATTGTTTTCAGTTCTTTTTCTGACTCCTTCTCCACCTTCAAATTTCTTCCAGACACACTTACTATCAATTCTTCTGTCCTTTTAATATGCTGATTAATACTATCCGTAATCCTTTTCTCAGATTCTTGACTACTTTGTATAACTTGCGTTATTTTTTCATTAATTATCCCGAGGTCTTGTCTGGTTTTTTCTTGGCTCTGTACAAATCCTTGTCTGGTTTTTTCTAGGCTCTGTTCAAATCCTTGTCTGGTTTTTTCTAGGCTCTGTTCAATTCTTTGTCTGGTTTGCGTTATGGCATTTAATATCAATTCAAGATCCGTACTCTTTAAGTCTGTACTCTTTTCGGCACTCATTCTAGCAAGTTTTATACAATTATTATATATAATTCATATATTACAAGCAACAACAAAAGTTTTACTACTCAGGATAGCCAATCCCCACAGCAAAAATCACTGCTTCATATTTAACTTCTGTACTATACACTACTCACTTATCAAAATAATAAATGATTTACTAATGAAGAAAGACATTCTCAATAACAATTACTGCTTCAGTTTCAAGTTCTTTACTATACGTCATTCACTCAGTGTTCAAATTTTAATTACTTTTCTTTTTTTTTTTTTGTTCTTTTTTTATATGACTGATGATTACTTTCACCTCAGAACTTATAAATGAAATGTTCTCTACTTGCCGCGCTGCGTAGAATGAAAATCTGGAACTCACCGCTGCCACTGCGTCATCAGAAGTCAGGGCCCGCCCTAGCGGTTTTGCCGCCCCGGACAAATAGACAAATTGCCGCCCCTTAAGATTATGTAGAATTATATATTTAAAAAAAAATTTAATCGAATAAAATATTAAATTTTAATAAAATCATATATTCATAAATAAACTTATTGAATTTTGATTTAGCGGCACAAAATAGAGAAATTAATTATGAAATATCTGTACATAGCCACAAATTAACAATATTTTTTACATTTTTAAATGCTATTACAGATGGATATTATCACACAAACAATCTAAATGCCATTATTTTGAAAATAAAACGAGATTACATCAGATACGCCAAAATATCAAAAAAAAAAACTTTTTCTTACTTTCAGGTTGCGAATTTTTTATTACATCTTAAAATTTACTTCATCAGCAATTTCATACTCAATTGCCAAAATGGCTAACTCATTAAATTATCAATTTCTTGGTTTTCGTAAATGCTTGCCAAGGCGTCGTATACATCTCCCAAATTAAGTTTTAAAGGGTTTAATGACTCTATCCTCTCTATCCTACTCTCCCATCTAGTGTCACTCCATGTTTTCAAAGTTGAACCCTGAACATGCTTTAAAAGTATTGCCCATCGAAAAGTAAATGCCAAAAAGAATAAATATATTTTTTGGAGCATGTTGAAGAAATTAGCGACTTCCAAGGATGCTTTTGCCATTAATAACAAGATTCAGAGAGTGGCTACTTCACGGAACATTGAATGCTGGCGAACTGTATTGTTTAATTCTAGATTCCACTCCTGCTTTATTGCCCCTCATATTGGACCCGTTGTCAGTCCCTGTCCTCTAATATCCTGCAAATTTAAACACAAGTGTCATTATATTCTCCAACTATAATGTCAGACATTTGTTTCTTGTGGATCTTTCGACTGGTAAGAAGCATTAAAAGCTTTCATTAATTTTAATTTCAACATCAGGATTAAACTTATTGGTTGAAACATATCTGATTACATGAATAATTTGCTGTATGTTACTAAAGTCAGGAGTACAGTTTAAAATTATGGAAAATATTTGAAATTTTTTATTTCATCAATAACATGAGATTTTACGCTTTGATGCAGAAGACCTACTATCCCAGTTTGTATATTTTTCCCAAGATATTGAGCTTTAGTCTCTACTTATTAGAGCACTCAGCGGACGTGCTCTTCCATAGTGGGATCGTATTCAGACAGTAACTCAACTATATTTAAGAATTTACCGTTATTATGCTCAAACAACTTGTCGCTTGTACCTCGAAAAACCAGTCAACTTTTACCAAGCATTTTGGTAATTGCAACAATTCTTAGAAGCACCTCATTCCAATTATTTATTTCGGCGTTAATAACTCTTTGAGTGGCAGCATCTACAGTTTTACAACAATTTAATCTTTTTTGCCTGAATATGATTTTTCGAAATTTCATGCTGTTTTAAAGTTTCGTCGAGGTGCTTCCAATTTTTAAAATCCTCCTTTGAGAGAGAACTAACTAAACAGCCGAAAATTTTGCAACAGAAGCAGTAAACGCAGTTTTGTGAAAGATAGTAGCTAATCTCGCAATATTTGCTCTCGGTTGCTTAAAATTCGTGCATAATATTTTGCGCTAAAATGTCGATCTGTGTCATTGGAAGGAAATTTGTAATTACGCAATAGTTTAGGTGGACCTTGGCTTACTAAAAAGCTTCTTAAGGCGTCTCGTAAAATTCTTGGCCACAAAGTTTTAGAACGCCTTCTGTGAGTCTCACGTTGGTGTCAGTTCCAGTTGGTTTAGAAACTTTGTTCATTTGTTTGCTATTATTCTCTGACGATTCTGTACTTCTTTTGTATCCCGACCTGATATTGGATTCTAAGATTTGTTTTGGTAAGCCCTGAATACGGTAATTTTTTTTAACGCGCCAGATTGATTCTGCCTTTCCGCTTCCTTTCCCAACCTTCCTTTTTTTTTTTGTACTGGTAACCAGATAGTTTTCTTTGACCGCCAGACATTTTGGACGAGGCACGCACGTAACTCAAACAATGTACACTATAAAATAATATAAAAAGTAAATATTTATCCTTGTTCTAAATAAGCTAAAACCATAACTAAGATAAATTATTCTCAGTCGATATAAAAAAATATTTATGCATAACACAAAATATTTTCCATACCCTGTGAACATAAAGAAATTCTAGTGTTACTACAAAGTCAAAGCGTATTCGCGGATGATACTATCCGTACATTTGCTGCAAATACAGAAACCGTGTATACAGAATGGCAATTTCTATAGGCTTAAAGGGAATACGTTCCAAGTTCACAAACAAACAAACAAAATGATGTTGTGGAGTGATTGTCGCGCAATGCACTTATTAAAACCAACTGACAAAGTTATTGACATTCACTAAAATAGTTAATGAATTTCTTTTTGTTGAGGCGATTTACAATTCCAGCAATTAGAGTATCTGTAAACCGCATTCGTATATATAATAAGCATCATGGGTTATTATATATTAGCAGTTAACATTCTAAATTGAATATACCAATGGTATGTGAAGTAACTAATCGGTAATCAGCAGCTGGTAATATTATTTATTTATTAATGATTGTAAGTACCGTTCCACACCCACTAAACTACAGTATTTTCACAAGCGATCAAAGCTAGCGTATGTAATTTAACCCAACCATAACACTTACAATGCCTGTATCTAATTAGTACAACAAATCTGTGAGGCTCGGATTACGAGAAGAAATAATTATGCAAATTATTTCCAATAACTAAGATCCATATTGATTTGGTTTATCAATTCAATAAAATAAATACTCAGCATCTCCCGCCAAGCACTATCGATTCCATGTATTAGAGCCTAGCTGCAATTGCGAAAAACACTCCTTTTCACCGCGTCTAGTAACTTGTGGGCAGTATAACGTCGGAATCAGTGCAGGTAGCCGAGGGCAGGTGTAACAGCCCCCACCTACCGCGCTTCTGTGTGCGCTTATGTCGTATATCCAACTAAATAACAGTTTAATCATAGATGTACTTACCTTTAGAAATTATGAGATCCTGAAGTAAATTTTATGAACATCCACTTATCACTAATAACGTAATAGTAAGACTAATGCTGTTGTGTAATGTAACCACTTTTATAATTAGCAATAATAAGCAAGTTGAGACAACAAAAGTCGAAACAGCGTTCTACTCGCGTGCTAAGGCCCAATTCACACAGAAGAGACGTGGCGCGGACTTCGGGCTGAGACATGGCGCGGACGCGGCGCATTTTGAAGTTGCTCCTATGGCGGAATTCACACAGAGGCGACTGGGCAACGGCGCACCCCTTTGAGGTCCGCGCCCCGTCTCTTCGAAGTCTCTAGGGGCGGACCCAAATAGCTAAGAACTTAAGTTTTTACGAACGAAAAATTCTCTATGTGATTTTTTTTTTATTAATTGGGTATTTAACACATTAATATTATTAATATTTTTCTCACACTTACAGCCGAAATGGCGCCCCTAAATTTTAGCGCCCCGGGCAAATGCCGGTTTGCCCCCCCCCCCCCCCCCTAGAGCGGGCCCTGCAGAAGTCCATTCGTTTAGGGTGCTATGCTCATTAGTAGTGATTAACACCCATAAATTCTGGTCCAGGGTCGCCAAATATAACAGGGCTATATTATTCTTTCCAACCTTACCAGGCAAGCCAGGTTATAAACTGCCGATGATTCATTTTATTTAATTCGGCAGTTGTTGCATATTAATGTAATGCCTTTAAGTGAAAATAATATTTGTTAAACCAAGAAAAACCACACATATAAGGAACACCAACAACATTAGACGTTTATTCAAATTCATATATCCAAAATACAGAAACTCTCGCAAGTTTAACACTTTTTTCTTTTAACTCTCTTTTTTCTTACTGCGATTACCTCTCTCGTACTAATTATATTATTCTTTGGCAGCGCCCGCTGACCAAAGATAATTGTCACTTAATGTCAACACTTAGAATCTAGTCTTAGCGTATATGCTACAACTTTCAACTTTCGAGTTTATTTAACTTGCCATCGAACCACTAAGGTCCGGTCAAACAGAACGCGGGCAGTCCGCGCGGTCTCTGTGGTACATAGTATTACATCAGCCTAGTCAAACAGAGCGTGGCCTACCTCGCGGCGGAAGCCCAGTCCGCGGCGGGCAGGTTGTGAATTCCACAGAGTCCGCGGCGGGCAATGGTGGACGAGTCAGAAAGTCTCATTCAGTGCGTTCGAGAATGTTCATTTTTATAAGAATCTCGGCATTCCCGAGTAGAAAAACATGCCAAGAAAGCAAAAACGTGGAATGGAATAGCTGAAAAACTCAACCAGACAAGAAAGTATACATTTATTTATTTTATACAACATTTTTTATTTTCCATAACCCAATAATATATTCGTATAATTATCATAAAATTAAAACGAATTTTCGTTGTTGAAGTAATTTAGAAAACTGTTTCGTACCGCATAGGCAGCATGAGTTGATCTTTTTTTTATTTTTTTTATGGCATTTGGCAACGGAGGCCATACAGCCAGCTCCATGTAATTATAATTTCTTTAAGTGTGTAAGTCGCCATCCAGTCTTTAGTGTATTTCTGCAATGTATGGACGCCACAGGACGGACTGGACATTCACACAGACACACAACACTTAACATCCATACCCGCGGCCGGATTCGAACCGGCGGCCTTCGGCACGCGGAGCTAGCACTCTAGCCCCTACGCTACCGAGGCCGGCATGAGTTGATCTTTCTCTCAATCGACTTGCGGTTGAGAAAGCATTGGCATGTTGATTTGTTATTGTTGTGTCACCTTGTAGTTCAATTTCAGTGAACTGTTTTGTGTAACTTCTTACGAAATTGTGAAGGCAACATGTAGCTTTGACAGCTTGGTCTGCGCTATCTACATCCAACTCTATAGGCCAAAAAAATTATACGCCACGTCTGTGCTAAACTTCCAAAGGTATTTTCTACTACACGTCGTACCCTATAAAGATGATTCCCCCCCCCCCTTTCATCATTTACAACTGTAATTTTTGCAAAATGGCACATTAAATAAGTTTGTAGTTTGAATCTTCCATCGCCTAAAAATACGTGAGGAATGGGCGAATCTGTGTCAGGTAATGGTTTAGGCGGCAGGATATTTTCGTGAAGTATAAACTTACTTTATCGCCTTGAACTATTTAAAGCGAGCAGAAGAAGCAATTCTTCTTCGTCGGATCAACTGCCGGACACGTTAATAAGGAGAGGGCAGATACAAACAAACAAAAAATGAACTACCCCTTCCTTCGTCCTCGATTGCTTCAACACTGGTCCGCCCTTCAGCTGCCCGCGCTCTATTCGTCCACTATAAGTCTACAACTTCGGCGGACTGTCGTCAGACCGCCGCGTTCTGGCCGCGCGTGCAGTCCGCGCTCTGTTTGACCGGGCCTTAAGGGTCCGAGAAAACGAACTGCAGACTGGGCCAGCAGTCAGTCTGAATATTACTTGAAGTACATACTGCATTTGACAGTTGTAGCTAACACGCTATAACATTTTAACCTTCGAGGGACGCATCTCGCCATAACGGTAATTAAGCAACGAAAAGTACAGTGTGGTACATTGAGTACAGCCCAGTAATGACACTTCAAAGGAAACTTTGAGTGACTGAGAGTTCCCACCCCAGACTGTCTATGAGGTAGTGGCCTTCTAAAGCCGCGAGATTTCTTTAATTGTATCCCGGCTTAGTGAGTTTAAAAATGACCATATTTATAGGATAATTTCAAATTATCCTGTCACGCAACATCTTACAATCAAACGTAATTCATGTTAACATTAATTTTGATTTTCTTTAGATTGGTTCCCGCTTGTTTTGAAGGGAACATTTCATTAAAGCCAAATATGAAGCATTTGTTATCCATATAATAATTTAATGTTATTGTATTTGTTTTGCTATCATTTATTTTATTAGTAGTGCTTTGATTTTGTTGTTTATCTACAAAACTTTGGCAATTGCAAGGCGAGGCTTTGTTTGATTCCTGTTTATGATTTCCTGTATTAATATTAAAGGTAAATGTACGTCAGTACGAGTAGAAAAAAAATAATCAGCATAGGGTTTTATTTGATGATAAAAAGAGGAGTTAGAAAGTTGTTCCCAGTCAACCAAGCACCTACTACAACACAATGCTATACAAAAGAATCAAAAAGGTAGACGAAACAGCTGCAGCGTGATCTGGACAGGACATCTAATGTGTTCGTAAACATGAGATGAAGACAAATGCAAAGAAGAATCAGCTTATTAGATACAGTGACAAAAAAACCTAAAAGTTGATTAAGATTATAAGGTTGCCAAAGAATTGATTCTTGATTTGACATTACATTTGGTAACAACCTTAACTGGACATGATACATTTGACAGGTAGCAGGAATAGGTTTCAAAATTCTGTACTTGTTGGACAAATTGATGAGAGGATGTACGAGAGAAGTAAAGGAATTGGCTTACAAAACTTTGGTCAGACCATTGTTTGAGTATGGTAGTGTAGTATGGGACCCACATTTTGAGTATCAAATACAGGAGTTGGAGAGGGTGCAAAAAAGGGCTGCTAGATTTGTCTCTGGAAATTATCGCAGAATACAGTCAGTAACAGATATGATAAATGAACTGGAATATAAATCATTGGAAGACAGGAAGAGGTTGAAGAGGGTCATGGGAGTGTAAAAGTCATATATTGGTGATGAGGCATGGAAAGATATTGGTGTAAGAATTAAATGTATGCATGGAAGGGAAAATATGACCATGATCACAAGCTGGCACTCGATTTCGGGCACAATGGTGTTGGAAGATTCTCTTTTTTGGGTTAGCTTTGAAGGTACTTCACCGCCTTAATAAACGCCACATATGGATTTGATGGAAGAATGTGAAATTTATTTTCATTATAAATTATGTAAAGATTTGATACTAAATGAAAAATTATAAAGTGATTCTGTGGACTTTTTCTAATGTTTTGACACTTTATTATAAATTATGTACCATCATTTGTTAAACCCAACTTATATGTAATTTTATTTGTTAGATATCAGTATCAATCACATCTGCTAACTCATAAGTAACCTCTGCTGTATAATAACATATATCCTTAATCATATCCTATATTATCTTTGTTTTTTAATGTTAGATATACTGAATCATCTTTGCTTTGTTTATATAATGCAAACTTTCAAATTGTATACATAAGACCTTTGTTTAGTGTAATGTGAGTGTGTAGTTGTGAGTTTCTGCGATGGCGCATTTTAAGACACCTTCAAAACGTAAGTTTAGTAGATGAATATTCCACATCAACTTAATTACAAAATTTTTGATGTGGTACAACACTCCGCAATCCAGAAATCGCATAATCGCATCTGATGGGCCAGACCTCAAGGAATTCCGGAGGACGTGGATCCCGCTGAAGATCTATCCTAGAAAAATTGACTTTATTCTGTAGTTAGCAGTAGCGTTGTAAAATTTGTAATAAACTGGTGGTGATGGGTTAATTAAGGGTTATGCTACTAATATTAGTTTTTCTTTTATTAAAAATTAACCTACATGTAGTCAAGCACTTAAGTTTTTGTAATAAAATGCCTATGCTTACAACAGTAATCTAACTGTAAACAACTACTCACTAGATTTCGCTAGGTAGCGGAAATCTATGTAACAACTCAACTTAATCGTATTGTTATTGTAAATATGGCCTAACTTAGATACTAGATGTTAGGCTGTAAATAGTTGTAACAAAATAAAAAAATAAAAAAAAATAAAAACTCCGCAATTTTGTTTGCAGGAAAACTCCATAAGGTTTTCTAATGTATAGCAGAAACAAACACAAGCACATTGCACATTAAAATGCATCAAAATGTAATTTATATTGCGTTTGAAAATGGAAATTAGTTCTTGAAACGCGTAACGCACAATGTAAATAAACATCATTAAAGGTAACTCTGTTGCAGTTGATTATTTGCTTCTATTAACCATGAGTTTATTTTACCTTCCACCCCGAATTTTAAAATCCTCAACTAACTAAATTGTTGGCTATGTGTAGTTGTAAAATTTAATAATGTAACATGCTATCAGGATCTTCATTGTTAAATTAAAAAAGCTAATTCGCATGACCTTAATATTTAGTCACTGAGTTTGAAGTTGTTGCTTACTTTACATATGTCGTGATAATGCCAAAGTTTATCGTGGAAATCTAAATCACATAGTGCCTTAGCGTGCTTTGTACGAGAAAAACAATGCATTCCCAGAGGTTTAGTACCTTAAAAATGACCAGGACGGATAGGTTTAAAGGCAAAGACCCTTAACTTTTAAAAGGTAGGGTAAAAGCAGGGTAGACGCATTAATCACTGTACTTTTTTTTTTTTTTTTTTTTTTTTTTGTCGTCAGTCTTTCGACTGGTTTGATGCAATCCTCCATCCTTTCCTATCCTGTGCTAACCTCTTCATTTCTACATACCCCTTACAGCCCACGTCATCAATTATCTGTTTCATATATTCTAACCTCTGTCTTCCTCTGCAGTTCTTACCTTCAACTGTTCCCTCCACTAACAAGTTAACCAATCCAGCATGGTCTCAAAATATGACCTACCAGCCTGTCTCTTCTTTCTGTAAGCTTCTTCCATAGACTTCTTTTCTCACCCATCATTTCCAAAACTCGTTCATTTCTTACTTTGTCTGTCCACTTAATTTTCAGCATTCTTCTGTAACACCACATTTCAAATGCTTCAATTTTCTTTCTTTCCGGTATTCCTAAAGTCCACGTTTCGCTACCATAAAGAGCTGTGCTCCACACAAAGAGTTTCAAAAGTTCTTTCTAATTCCTAGATCAATATTTGAAACTAAAAGGTTTCTCTTTTTCATGAAAGCTCTTTTTGCTAGTGCTATTCTGCTTTTGACATCATTCTTGCTTCGGCCATCGGTTGTAATTTTACTTCCCAAGTAACAGAATTCGCTTACTTCTCCTATTGCATCTGATCCTATTTTTATATTTAATCTAGTATTGGTATCATTTCTGCTACATTTAATCACTTTTGTCTTGCTTTGATTTATATTCAGTCCAAAATCTTCCTTCAGTATTTCGTTCATGCCATTCAGTAACTTCTCAATATCCTCAGCCCTCTCTGCTAACAAGACAATGTCATCAGCAAAACGTAGCATACTGATTTTTTCTCCCAGAAAACTTATGCCACATGGAAATTTTTCTTTGACTTTCTTCATTGCTGCCTCTACATACAAGTTGAATATTAACGGGGATAGACTACAACCTTGTCTCACACCCTTTTTAACTGATGCATGTCTCTCGTGATTCTCTACTTTTATTACAGCCACTTGATTCTTATATAGTTTATAGAGTATTCTTCTATCTCGATACTTTAGACCTGACTTCTTTAAAATTTTGAACATCTTGTCCCACCTAACATTATCAAAAGCTTTTTCTAAATCAACAAATGCCATAAAAGTTATCTTTGTTTTTCTTGATCCGCCCTTCAAGTATTAATCTTAAAGACAGAATTGCTTCCCTTGTACCGCGATTTTTCCTAAACCCAAACTGATCTTCACCTATTATCTCTTCTACTACCCTTTCCATCCTTCTGTATATTATTCTGGTCAGTAATTTTGAAGCATGTGATGTTAGACTAATGGTGCGATAATTCTCACATTTGTCGGCTTGTGCTTTCTTTGGAAGTGTGAACATGATATTTTTATTAAAATCAGTTGGAATTTCGCCTGTTTCATAACTTTTGGATATCAGCTTGAATAATCTTTCGATTCCTTCCTCTCCTAGGGATTTGAGAAGTTCCGCAGGGATTTCATCAATTCCAACTGCCTTATTTGCTTTTAAGTCATTCAGGGCTTTATTAAATTCTGTCCTCAAAACAGGATCCCCTAAGTCATCAATGTCAACATCATCTTCCTTTTCCATTACACTATTGTTCAAGTCGTCCCCATCATAAAGTTTCTCAATGTATTCTTTCCATTGGTTAGCTCTATCTTCTGAGCTTAAAAGAGGTTTCCCATCGGCAGCTTTAATGTTCATACCTCTTTTCTTCATTTCTCCAAAATTCTGTTTGATCTTTCTGTAGGCAACATCTACTTTACCTACGACCATTTCCTTTTCTACTTCTTCACACTTTTGTTGTAGCCATTTTTCTTTTGCTATTTTGCATTTCCTATTTATTTGATTTCTAAATTGCCTGTTCTGCTCTCTTCCTGCTTCATCCTGAGCATTTTTGTACCTTCTCCTCTGATCCATCAGCTCCAAAATTTCTTCTGTGATCCAAGGTTTTCGGGCAGATTGTTCCCTAAAGCCTAATGTTTCTTTACCAGCTTTCATTATTTCGGTCTTTAATGCATTCCATTCGTCCTCGATTGAGCTCCTTTCAGAGATACTTCTTAGACCCAAGTCTACTATTAATGCAAATTTTTCTCTAGTGCTAGATTGTTTCAGTTTATTCACTTCCAGTCTGTTCTGCTTATACTGCTTCCTTATTCGCTTAAATTTCAGCCTGCACTCCATTATTATCAAATTATGGTCAGAGTCTATGTCTGCTCCTGGGTACGCTTTACAATCTAGAACTTGATTCCTGAATCTCTGTTTGACCATGATATAATCTAGCTGATATCTGCCTGTATCCCCAGGACGTTTCCACGTGTAAATTCTTCTTGCATGGTTCTTAAACAGTGTGTTTGCCACTACTAGCTTATATCTTTCACAAAATTCTAGCAACCTGCTTCCTCGCTCATTTCTTTCTCCTAGACCAAAACTTCCTACAGTATTCCCATCTTTTCCTTCTCCCACTATTGCATTCCAATCACCCATGACTATTAGATTTTCCTCCCCCTTCACATATTGAATTAATTCTTCAATTTCAGCGTATATTTTTTCTATTTCTTCGTCATCTTCCTGTGATGTTGGCATATACACTTGTACTAATGTGGTTGGGACGGGCTTAGTTTCTAACCTCATCAAAATAATCCTGTCACTAAACTGTTCATAATAACTCACCCGTTTCCCTACTTTCTTGTTCATTACAAATCCTACACCAGTGACTCCATTGACAGCATGTGTGCTAATTATCCTGTGTTCCCCAGACCAGAAATCCTGTGCGTCCTTCCATTTAATCTCACTAATCCCAACAACATCTAACTGAAGTTGTTCCATCTCCCTTTTTAAGTTTTCTAACCTACCTGCCCTATTCAGACTTCTAACATTCCGCGCTCCGACTCGTAGAATGTTTCTATCCATTCTGATGACTCCTCCCTGAGCAGTCCCCACCCGGAGATCCGATTGGGGGACTATTTTACCTCCGGAATATTTTACCCAGGAAGAAGCCATCATGATATATGTAATTTGAGAGGATTACATGTCCTCGGGATACCCTTTGGGTCTTTAATGCAGTGGTTTCCCGTTGCCTTCTGCATCCCCATGCCGTTGATCATTTCTGATTCATCCGCCTTTAGGGGCCGTTTCCAACCCCAAGGGCAAGAGGGTGCCCTGAACCGCTCCCCGCTCTTCCGCCCTCCTTTCGGAGGCCGTTGGCAAGCAGTGGGTGATTCCTTATACCGGGAATCTTTCAGTCGCCAGAGCCTCGTCTGTGCAAACAGGGTGCACCACGTGGAGGAGAGGTTGACATTTGGTTGGAAAAGGCTAGTATAGCCTCTCCCAAACCCTTACACCCCATCACTGTACTACCATATCGATAATCTATGTACGGAAACCTTAGCGCCAAGACTCAACAACTACTTTCCGGACATCAAAATTAAATTTGTCCGCAGCAGAATGTTGTGAAAATCTATTAAACTTGTCAACATACTGTATCCAAAATAACTTCGATTGAAAGTCATTACCGAGCACCGTCAACTTGAAATTTTGTATCTCTATGTTTGGAGATACATTTTGAACGACTTTTGCAATTCTTACTGTGAGAAATAAAATTATCCGAATAAAAATGTCCCAAAATAAATAAATAAAATAATGAACAACTTTGTTTGATGAAATATCAATATTTTAACTGTTGTTACTCTAATGACGTACAGATGTTCTTATAAAGCAGACACGGGCGTACACTAGTGTATAATAAACACGGGCATTACGCGACGCCTGTTGTACGCAGAGCTAAAAAATCGAATGTAAACCGACAGGACGAAAATTAATTTTTATCGGAGACCGATGGCGACCTACATTTCCCCCTCCACCCTTTTTGTCCAGTGAACCAGAGCGCCAAGCGGCCCGATCTCTGGACGGTAGATTGTTTCAGCTGTTTGTCGTGCCACGCGAAAATTAGCATGCAAATGATCTCCGCTGTTTATACGCAGCTAAATGCGATTTTCATAACATTCGTTTGATAGCGCCGAGGACAAAGGGGAGCGCGACTGGGCGGATGTATTTTTCGACCCTCCTACAGTTTTTGTGACCGGAACCCCCTACCCCCGTCCCCCTTGCACATTTTTTTTGTCAGCCGGGGGACATGCCGCGTCGCGGCGCTTATTACGGTTCCGACGCCGCCGGCAGACGAATGTTTAGCCGCGGGGAATTCATTAACCAGGCGACGGCAAACAAAATGTAAATTAGAATCATTACCGCCGCTTTGAACACGAGGAGTCACTTCATAAGTCGCCCACGGCGGCTCAGCCACCAAAGTCACCGGCTCAGAGCAGACAAGTGAAGATCCGTTCTAACACATACCATTTGTGCTTCAACTTTTTTTATTTTTCCGAGAAAGAAACATGAAAATACCTGGCACCGTTGTTTTTTTTCTTCTGCATGAGATTCAGGTTCTTGGGTTCTAATAACTTTAGCTGCTCGTGCTCTGCATACCGTAGGTCTGGTTTACACCTAAGAGGCATCTAAAAAAGGAAGACAAAATAAACTGGTGGCAGAAAGTTTTACGCTGACAGAAAGTAATAGTACAGTGCAGCGCAAATCGATATCTATACTAAATAAACAAGTTTTGTCTGTAAATGAAGATTGTTAACAGATCATACACTAACTGACTGCGAGAGAAGCACAGCCTGAGAAACCGTTTTAAAATTACAGACTTACACACTTATCCGTCTGCTTCTCACAATTCGATAAGTAATCAAAACTTTATGACTAAAACTGTTATTCATACCGGTAAAATGTTTCCTTTGCCCTTCCTAAAGATACGAAGTACTTCCTTGTCAAATTCCATCAATATCGGTACAGACATTTAGTCGTCAAAACGTAACAAAAAGACAGAGAGTTATTTTCGCATTTATAACATTATTATCGTAGATCACACACAAACTGCCTGCGAGGGAAACAAAGCCTGAAGGACCAGTATAGTATAAATAAAGTAAATGCTTACGTCACTGAATTTATGGGTCCTACATTTTAACATGGGATCCTTACGACGGAAATTCCAGCCTTTGCTTTTACGATGAAAAACATTTCTTAAAAATTCTTGCTACCAGTGCCATTTGAACAGTGGACCACACCGTGAACTCGGATGGCAAGCACCTTATCCACAGCACTTCCCTCCCACTCTACTACTAAGTAATCCAGAAATGTATACAACCTATGCGTCTTTCTTTCACAGTTCAGTTAATTTTTCATGACAATATGTGTTATCCATACAGAAGATAGTATCCTATGTCCTTACTAAGGGCAAATAGCTTCTCCTTATCAAATTTCATCACGATCGGATTAGCCGTTTAGCCCAAGAAACGTAACAACTAGAAAGACAGAGAGATTGAGTTACTTTCGCATTTATAATATTAGTATAGATTTATGGAACTTACATTTTACACATGTGTTTTAAATCTTACTGAATCATATAATAGTTGATAAACGTACGCATATAGGTGACAAAAATTTATTCATCCTATATGTCAGTACCATATTTACTAGCATCAGCAACTTGTTCAGTCGGTGTTGGAATTTTCTGTAATCTCTTCTGTCTCCTCAGAAATAGTTAAATTTTATTTTCCTGGTTGTTTTTGTATTGATTGTTAGTATTTTTCTTTCAGAGATTTGGGACATTTTTGATAGTTTTTTGTGTGCTTTGACTGTCTTGAGATGTTTTTTGTTATGTGTTTTGAGCAGAATTTACTTTCTACTTTTACAATTTTAGAATTGGAAATAATATCATTAAAAAGCATTGGCATAGGCAAAGTCTTTCGACCACATCCGAATCGTTTCGGCATACCTATATTTTGTAATCACATTCGAATACAACGAAATAATCCGTTAAGGAACAAACTTTCGCTCTCACATGTAAAGCTGACCTACGTTCAGTAGCGAGGATCAAACCAAACAACGGGAACTGGGATTCCCTCTCACGCAACCCAGCCTCTTCGGGATGTCCCCGTTCATAAACGAAAACTTCAGTCAATATTGCTAATGTTTTCGTAAATTTTTGTTCTACTGAACCAGAAAAATATAGTAGTTTTAAAAATTATGGTAAGTATTTAATATAAACTCTAAAACAGTCATATTAAACTATAACTGCCTTACAAATTTGAGATTTAGTACTTATAAAAAAAACATGTCTCAAAAAAAAATGCGTTTCTTTTTTCAAGTCAGAAAAACACTTTTTTTTTCTTTTTTTTTGCATCACTAAATATTATACAGCGAATTAAAAATAAATCGCAAACTACAGTCTGAAAATGAAAAGAAAAAATGTTATTTCTGTGCTGCGATAGAATCGAAGTAACCGCTGACTGTAGTGAGAGGTAACTTATAAAAGAAAACACATATAAATGAAGTGAAGAAATGAAATGAAGTGAAAATGGTGGGAAACATTGGAGGTTAGCTATAACAGACTGGCAATGTTCCAGCTTATTATCCGTACAAATGTCGAGAGTGGATCATAAAATAGTTTAACTCATTTACTGTAGCAACATAGGCGTGGTCAACATTACCCGTAACTTCATCTCAGAATAATATCCGATTACAATCGATCGTTCTGCTAATTTACGTTACCTTGCCTCAACTTCTGCAGTAAGTTAAAATTGTAGTGTATTAACTTATTAACACTCTGTACCTTTGTCTAAGAAGGCCGCTTTTACAATCTATAGTTCCCTAGGCTATCCCTGTGATGCGGGCCCTTTAAGATCTGTAGACTCCTAGGCTATAAGTGTGGTGCGGGCCCCCATTTAAATATATATATATAGAGCAATTTTTATTACTTATTATTAAATTAATATACCTTTCAACGCAAAATATTGGATAATACCATGATAGTAAAAATATACGAGGATAAATTACTGAAGAATCGAAACGTACTTTCTGTATTGATTCTGCAACTGTAGTGAACGAGGTTATCTAGTGATTCTCACACGTTCAAGTTTTCGACTGATGATCGATAGATAAGATGTTGCCTATTGTTCTCGTGTTGTTGAGAACAAATATCTTCAGCAAAATCCCGCGGAATAACTAGTTTTAATAACTATATGAAAGAGCGGGCCTACATATTGAATTAAAACCAACGATAAACGATGATTGAGATATCCAAAGCACGCAACAGAAAAAGATTAAAAACGCAATTATTTACACACGCATGTCAACAGCATGGAGGAAGGAATATACGGAGACAACGCAAGGGCCCTTCACCACACACTGGAGTAAAGCCGAGTAGAGATAAGTGGGGTGTGGAGGTCGCCATATTGGTCGGCCGTAGGAACACAGGGAATAGGCAAAAAACCTCAAGGGAATCATACGACAACTCAACGAGACAGACCAAAAATTAGGAATAATTATTTTTGGATATCCTGCTTAGTTCTCGAGATATACTCTCTCAAAAGTGAGGTGCTTTGGGTTAAAATTCCGAAGAAACATTTCTGCAAGGTCAAATTTGATGTTAGATTCTCATGAAACTCGACGAGACAAATCGAAAATAAAGAATAAAATTTTTCTAAATCTCGCTTAGTTCTTGAGATATACTGTCTCAAAAGTGAGGTGTTTTAGGTTGAAAGTCAGAAGAAAAATATCCCTAAAGTCAAATTTGATAATAGATTCTTATGTAACACGACGAGTGAATTTGAAAGTAAACCATAAAGATTTTCGATATCTCGTTTAGTTCTCGAGATATGCTGTCTCCTTAAGTCAGAAGATTAAATGGGAGTAGTGTACGTTGTGATACGCCATACACGTTGTGTCACTAACATGGTGCTTATTAAATTACTAACAACTAATAATAAATTGTTTGTCCCTTCTGGTACAGGCTGTATTTCAAACTACCCACATTTCCTTTACTATTGTCGCTAAAAAATCATACTATGTAGACACTCATAAAATGCATCGCGAACTTAATTTTGGGTAACAACAACGTTTGCTTCATCACGTTTCATAGTTCGCACAGCACAAATTATCACAATTACTTTCATCGTACACTTTCAGTGTAAACCGAACTGGAATAAAGCATGCAGAATACTACATTCATTGTATCGCCATGTAAACTTGACCCGCTTAAATTAGACCTGCAACACTTGTTTACAATAAGGCTAACCTTTTATGTGCAAAGTAGTAACATATGCTGATTGTTTACACTACACTAACAAATATTTGAGAACAACATTATCCTATTGAGAGCAATAAATAAATTTATAACGATAGGCCCTAATGCTGCAATTACATATCAGACAAATCAAGAACGATAATTACAATGTGACTTAATTATGAAACGTTATTCCAGGTTTTTTCCTATCTTGTCTGTTTGTTTTACCATATGCAACACAACTTGGCATTATAGAAAACTTTAGAATATTAGAAAATGAAATATTCTCAGCAGCAGACACAGTGCAAACAGCCCAATGTTATGGGGTTATTCCTATGGCTGCCGCGCATGCGCAGTAGGAGACGAGTTTTAATATGAGGTTACACAGATTTAGATTTATTTCGTCTCCTATACCTTCCTTCCTCCATGGTCAATAGAAGACAGCGCTCCACTAATCAGCGTCTTCCCACGCCATACCAATCGATCGAGACTTCTGAATACTGAAATGAAGCTTTAAAAGAAATGAAACAACAAATCAAATAATAACGAATTAAAGATAGAATTAATATTATACTCTAAATATATCTATTTCAATTTTAAACGAATGTATATATTTTTTTATAAATACTTATTTTCTAACAAAACATTAAAACTTGTACCTCCCACCGCTACTCCCTGTTTACATCATATACAAAATTAATTTATCTTACCTCACCTTACGGCCATGAGAACTGGGTATATCTAGTTCGTACGGCAGGTGTACAACACTGACTTCAATCTACATTCACATACCCCGACGACAGTATACTGCAACCTTGTGGTACAAGAGTTATAAGTCCTCATCGTTGAGTTGTTATTTTTCTGTATTGGTGCTCTGAAATGTTATTTACAGAACAAACGTACCGTATTTAAAAGTATTGAACTGTGCATGCGCGAACATTTTTTTCGGTTTTTCACGAGTATTTTAGTACTTTCGGTGCTAAAACCGTTTCGGAAATAGGTTACTTTCATTGCACATTGTTTTTTCTCCACGTGGCGAAGGCCCGTTTGTGGTGCGGGCCCTAGGCTATAGCCTAAGCCTAAAGGCGGCCCTGTGCCTAGATATTACTGGGTATAGTTACCATAGCGAAAAAAAAGCACTTTTGTCACCCAGGAATACTTTAAGTGTAATCTTCGCTTCGTGTTGATCATGATACTTGCCGGGCAAGAATTAATATAATAGGCTATTTGACAGTATTCAAAATATATTACAAATTGTAGTCATTCGCGTAGATTAATGCTTAAGGAAGATATTTTTGTTAAATTTGAAAAGAAAGATGGATTGTTTTTAATTAAAAAAGCGAAATAAAAATCAAATTTTTCTTTCCTCTTGTCACGTGACCGAAAACTCTCTGGGAGTGGAGATCGCTTTAGTGACGTCACCTGCCGGTAGGCGCTGCGGCTGCGTATGGAGTGTTTCCCGCTATCCGAGTTTTCAACTATTTGTTGCTCGTTATCTCTTGTTACTAATGAGATTTTGTGTTGAATTTGTAGAAGCCTACAGCGGAAAAATACCGAAATTTATTTGTTGGGCTAGCAACAGAAATTACCAATGAATTTTATTTTACGGAGCTTGAGAATGTAATAACTTCAATTCGATAATCATTTATATTGAAACTGGAAGTTAGAGATTAACAGAAAACCTTCATAAGAATGAAATTTTAAATTAAATTAGTTGGTTTAGCAGATATTTACGAGAAAAATGCAAGTGTAGTATAAGGTAAGCACAACAGTTAAATAACTGGATGTTATGGGCAATATTTCTTAATTGCGGATAAATAATTATAGATAAATATTTTTTTTCCAACAAAACTGAATTTATTGTTTATTTATTTACCGGCCGCGTTCACTTCACCGCACGTAGAAACTGTGATGTTTAAGTGCTCACTGTTAACGAGAAGATAAGTAACGATGCCATGATGCCCAGGTAGCTACATGGTTAAAGAGTGGTATAAGAATTTGAAGATCCTATATTCGAACCTTGATTAGGATAATATTTTTTTCGTGAGTATTTTTTTGTTTTTCGTTTCTGTTTGCCGTTTGTTGCTTTACATAATCATGTTTTTATTAGAAGAAGTCATAAAACGTTGCAAACGTTTAAAATATAAATTGCTGTCACACAAAAACACTTTTATAAAAAGATAACCTCCTGCTTTTAATTTTGAAACATACCAGAGATACATCATCATTGCAACAAAACCCAAGTACTCGGCGGTGAATAATAAGATTTATTTTAACAATATCATTGCACGCTAATCTCGCAACAATTCCCAAACGCTTTGAATAGTTTTTTTTTTTAATTTTTACTTGACGATACAAATGTATGTTGCCTTTCTGACATAAATGTATTTATTTAGGCGGTATTTACTTTTAATGCACAAGTAATTTTCAGTTTTTTGAAACTTTGTATCGGTGTGCAAGTAACGTCCAGTTTCAGTTTTGAAGGATTTTTTGGTTATGTCTCAAATGTTAATGATACTCTTGCTATCCAAAAATTTGTGAAACATTCCGGAAAAAATTAATGTTTTTGTGGATTTTAGAAAAAGAATATGAGGCGCTACCAACAGCAACTGGTATCTAAAGAAAACGCTCACAAATAACAAAACATATTCCAAAGCGAGGTTTGAACCTAAGGACCCTAACTTTACTGATACTCGCCTTAAACAGCGTTACATTATCTCAAAGAAATTTTGGTGCAAATTATATTTACAGTAAATGATATGCGACTTAGTCGCAATGTCGTCTGGGTTTCTATGAGCAAGTTGCAGTAACTTTTTTTCCTATTTCAACTAATGCGGGAACAATTATGTTTATTTGGAGAGTTTTTATTGTTGTCGTTGTAGATTGATGTACTACACACTATTTATAAACCACATTTCCAACAATTTATACACAAATTCAGAGAAACAAACCAAACGTTACTTCCGTAGAGTGAGCGCCTGCTGGCACGTGACGTCACGGGTGTCGTTGGCCCGCGTCAGGCAGCAAAGGAGCTTGGCGGGCTTTCAAATCCTCTAAATTTTAACGTTGAATTTTACATAAAATAAGCACTTTTGTCAAAAAATAAATAGTTCTCTGTAAATAACGTGTATCAATATACTATTTAAAACCATTTTCAAAAAATATTCAAATAGCCAATTGCCGTTAAAGAATGGTAAGTTTTATGCCTCACCGTTCCGCGCCTAGTAAACATCCAGACAGTCTTTGTTTAAAGCAGTCAACCCTACGCTGCCGCAGTAAGAAAAATTCCTCGAAGACTTTTGCCAAACTGTGTAGTTAGCATCTCAAAAAAGAAGTTTGCACTTGATCCTCCCCCCAGTGTTTGAGAAAGTAACACAGGAACACGGAAATATCTCCCCGTCCGGGCATCGAGATTTTGGTTTTTCCATGGTTTCCCCAAATCACTCCAGGCGAATGCCGGGATGCTTCTTTCAAAAAGGCCATGGCCGCATGCCTTCCCGTTCCTTGTCCCCTGTCCTATCCCGCCTCTAATGACCTTAGCCGTCGACGAGGCGTAAAGCAATATATATATAAATATAATACCACACCAGCAAGCAGTTGTTATTGGCCCACAGTTCAGTGGAAAATAGCTAACAACTCCTCTTGTGAGGGAACTATTTTGTAAAATTTAAATGTTTGTTTCTAAAATGTTTCGTTGAGTAGGGAAGCTGTTTTGTCTCTTGACAAAGAATCAAACTAATGATCCCTGGATGTCAAGCCATAGATGAAATGGTATTGTTGTACTGCTTGAAACGAAGGACTGCATATTATGTAGAAAATAATACATCCAGTATTATTCATACATAAAGTTTAGAATAAGGACGTTAATGTTTGAAATGAACTGGTAAATTGTTGAATCTATGCAGCAAGTATACTGTGACCAATAATATAGTAATTCAAGAAGCAGATGTATTTGAGAAAAAAAGGGAAGTACCAACTTAAATACCATCAATATCTATTTGTGTTGGCGGTTCAAGATCAATATTCAATATTTTAATTTAAAATTACAAAATAATGTAATATTATATGGTGTTTCAGAACAGCTTACGTCCAAACACAAGATAGTAATTTGTAATTGTGACAAATGAATAGAGTTAACACCATACCTTCATTGATAAACCGAAGCGTTGTTTATTGGGGGAGAAGCAAAATAATTCACTTTATTTTCCAACTTTGGATTGCAATATAAACTTCCGGTCGCAGGTAGATAGATTTATTAGTGTGATTCCCCAACTTTGTCAGATATTTTTTTATAGGTGTTGGCTGTTGGCCTTAGGCATCTGCTCACAATTCTCACTGTTTCATTCAGCGCTGTATCTGCCTGCCTGGTGTGTGTAGATTAGGGTTACCAGAATTTTTTCTCCGGATCCGGGGACACTTGAGCACTTTTTCACCAAAATCCGGGGACGCTTTCGGCATTTTTTGTCCTAATGATGCGGTGCACTTTTATAAGTTATATGATGATTAAAGGTTGGGTTAACTTAAAGAAACATATTTGTCGTTGTTATATATTTTGTATTTTAAAAGATATGGTACCTGATTTTACCTCCAACTCGTTGTCATTGGTATTTCTCAGATTAATAAATCTTCTTGAGAAGATCTTGATGCCGGAAAATTCTCGGCAAGTCATGGATAAGTTTGTTAATATAGTTAGCGTAGCTTGAACTGTTTCTGTACACATTCTGATGCTCTGTGATGTCCCCATCATGTTCATGGAGGACCAAACTCTCTCTACAGATGTGTTACCCCCAGTTCTACTAAGTTGCGAAGCTGAAAATATGGGACAATTTTTTTAGAAAAATGTAAATAAATTCCTTCTTGAGCAAACACCAACACTGGATTCATTCCATCCATTTACTTTATCTTTTGACACAAATTCCTTTAGAGAAGAAATTTTATTGATTTCTTTCTTTAAACGAATGCATTAGCAAATCAGGGCTTTTAAAAAAGTATAACTAGATTTTTTTAAAAATCTGGGGTCATCAGTAAAAATCCGGGGACATTGCGGGGACGAAATCTGTCCGGGGACAGAGAGCTAAATACGGGGACTGTCCCCGGGAAACGGGGACGTCTGGTAACCCTAGTGTAGATGCCTCCAAAATTGGTGTCGCATATTCTCAGAGCAGTGCCCCCCAAGCTGTTCATATCAGTTTATCAACGATGTTATTCCTTGCACTTTATCAGAAGGTTTAAAGCTATTCAATATCTGACCAGGAGGAAGAGCCCTTCACTCACTCACAAGAAGAACTAGTTGCGTAAACACAGGAAAAACTTTTCTTTTTCAATGACATCATACATTCGTAATGTAATATCGCATTGGCAATCGCATCGTCTGGAATTTCGCCGACTTTTTTTGGATGGTTGCCGTACAGCAAATTCAGCGCTTTTAATGCCACTGAATTACAAAACAGACAAATACCAGCCTGCAACATTTCAAAAACATCGGGAATGAGTAAAGTAGTCCAGCGATGCAATATGATAATACTGGATGAATGCACAACGGCGCATAAAAAATCGTGGGAAGTGCTGCATCGAACATTGCAAGATTTACGTGTAAATGAACGGCCATTCTGTGGTATTCTAATATTATTTGTAGTTGTTACCTGTTATTTCATGTTCAACATCAGCTGATGGACTAAATGCATGTTTAAAAGCATCACATTAATGGAAATATGATAATAAATTTTCGCTGACTGCAGACCTGTGTTAAATTACGAAACGATAATTCTTCAGAACATTTTGCAATAAAATTATTGGATAGATAAAAAAAAGGGGAAATTACCTCATGAACAATTATACATTCTGCACTCCCGTGTATAGAAACCGAGTTTTTTTTATTTATTTTTTCTTAAAAAAAAACCTTGTGTATCCAACATCATTGCAATGAAATTGAACGAAGCAATATTTAAAATGTATGTTTTCCAAAGCACAGAAATAATAATGTATATGTAGATATCTCATTTTAACTGAATAACAAATTTCAAATGTGTTCATTTAATCTATTTATGTACTCAAGTCTAGCAAGAGAGAAGCATTGCCTGGTCAGCTGATTTTACATAAAACAAGCACTTTCGCCAAAAAATAAATGGTACCGGTTGAATAACATGCATCAGTAAACAATTTAAAACAATATCACGAAAATAGTCAAACAGCCTATTACAGCAACATTGATTTCCTTTCTAGATAACTCTCTGTCTAGATCTACTTCCTTATTATTTACTGGCCTCAAAGGCCGTGATAAATGACGGGTTTAACGCAGTGTTCTGACAATTCATTTCTCTGCGGTTGCCTAAGTAAATAGAATCGTTGCGATGTTCACAACCTTATTTTGTAATTTGTACATATTTCGGTTGTAGTTTACACAGCGATACAGATGGAAGTTCAGCTGAATGAATGATGTATGAATTACGGGACTGATTAAATTAAAAAGAAGTTAGGTATCCCAAAACCTTATACTATAGCCCGTGATATTTGTTTTATTTATGGTCCAGATCGCATTAATACGGAACTAATTCCATCCGTATAAAAATGCCGTTTCGGTAACTCGGAGCTTATCAAAGCTACTTAAAATATTTATAAACTAAATTCATCGTGATTTAGTCTGTAAAAAAGTGTGTAAGTTGTCTGGTCTTATCTGCATTTCGACATAACCACAACTTCTACTAATATTGCTGTTCAGAATTCATAGATGCTATTACCCGCGTGCGAATACATTTACTGTATTGCGATCTAACTTTGACCTTCTGCAAATATTAACGTATATCTGATATAGTGACATCAGTAATAAATGCACTTAATAATTAATAGATTATTATAATCGCAGTACATACCTTTATTTCAGTGTTTCGGCAAATCATTCCTTCCAGTATATTAT